>JAKSZP010009772.1:0-56013 GCA_022478985.1 Massospora cicadina
TCAGTGGCCCCCTTTTGGAGGATGCTTTCTAAGCAGTAAAGTGCACCTTATTGTCCATGTCCATCCTTCGCCATGTAGATCCTCAAAAGAGTTCATTGTGTATACTGATGCCTCCAACTTCGCCATAGCGGCTGCCTTGCTACAAGTAGGTGATGATGGTATAGAGAATCCAGTGGTATATCTTTCTAGGAAAATGTCTTTGCATGAGTTAAACTACGCTGTTTACAACAAAGAGTTACTAGCAGTGGTGGATGCACTGACTTATTGGCGTCATCACTTGCATGGCTCTTCCCAACCTTTCCATGCATGTACAGATCACCATGCCTTACTGTACTACCGCGCCCCTCATGTCCTAACTCCACGGCAGTCCCATTATCATGAGACCCTCCGTCAAATTCTGTGGTTGACTCAAAAATAAATTTTTTGACAACCTACAGATTGGGCCGATTTTCCCACCTAATGCTTGAACTAATAATTTAAAGAAAGCCTAGTACAATAACACGGCTTAGGCCAATTATTGCTCCATGGATTTAATTATATTACTAAAGATTGTGCTGAATATCCCAGCACATTTAAATTAACCTTCTCTGCAACTACTCGGCCAGGTTGATCAACTCAACGTCAATTTAATTAATTATTCTATTAGCAGCTTGGGCCAAATACATTTGCACAGTTGGCCAATTATCTCTGCCCCAACCCTTGGCAACTAGTCCCAATTAATTGGAACCAATATTAAGAAATTTGTATACAAAATAATTTGGGGATGAACCAAAGTTACGTTTAAAAAGTCCCATGGACAATTAAACAAATGAACAACATAATCAATTTTCTGCCCTAGGGCGAAATTCGTATGTTGATCCATGTAATCAGCATGATAGCACTTGCGTGGACCACCCAAAAGGGAGTACCTAGTACTATTGAGGAGAGGCCTGCCAACGTCCCAATTAGGGGTACATCATTTACTTCAATGGAGGCAAGAATTTCACATAAGGTGTATTTCATCAGCAGTATGATGAAACTCAAATCAAGAAGATCTTAGGACAACTTTGCATGCTTTATTGCAATTTTTGTACCTGAAATCCTCCCAATTTTGAGAGTAATTTGCCACCAATAAACCTAAAAAAGGTTTCAGTTGTATCAGTTCAAGGGCTGAACTGAGGTGGTAAAATATTTGTTGAAATTTTATACTCTGATGTGGCCAGGAGATGCCCTAGAGGTATAAATACTGGCGCCTGGCCTAATAAAATATTATCAAATAATCTAGTCTTAAATATAAGCTATTTTATTTTAACTTCATTTCACTTGTATTTAAAGTCACTTATGGAGAATGTCGGCGAGCTGGGATCTCATGATCCCCAGCTTTCCAATTTGCCTGCCTTGGCTGAAGTTCCTAATTATGAGGGGAAAATTAAACCCAAAATTGGCCAGAAAGGTTGGAGTCATTTTTATATGCTTATTGCATTTTTGAACAGTTCAAAAACCATAAGCAACAGGCTAAATTGAGGATCCACCGGCAGAACTACAGCCCAATTTACCATGCAGGATTTAATTTATCAAGTGAGCGATCCTTGGATTTTGACACCCTCACCCAATTTTCATTTTCTTATGAGTTCACCTAGGGCAAGGAAAACGGGTTGGCAGATGCTTTGAGCTGCAATCCTGCATTGACTCCTGACAAAAAGGAGGTAGAGGTTCATAACACCCAGTTGATGATTCCGTTAGATAAGATTGTGTCTAAACTTCCCTCAACCCTAACCAGAAGGCCAGCGCTCGCACCTCTGAAAAATGCAGATGAATACATTATGTTCAGTAAGGTAGTCCTTTTATCAGCTGTTATCAGCTTAATATGCTATGGTACTTGCTAAGAGCGTGCTAAATCAGGAAAATTTAATCAGGGGTATCAAGTAAAAGATGATATGGTGTGGTTTCAGGGGCGCATATGGTTTCCTACTAGACCACTTCGCCTGGAAGTCATCTGGGACCATCATGACAGAATCACCATTTGTCATTTTTGGGAAAGAAAAAACCTTGGGGTTAATTCGATGCACCTACAATTGGAAAGGCTTACCTGCTCAGGTGGGACGGTATTGTAAAAAGTGATTGATCTGCAAATAAATTAAACCAAATCATCAACCTTTACCAGGGTTGTAGATACCTTTTCAAAAGGCTGAATGGCCCTGGACTTCCTTACCAGTGGATTTCATTGTGGAATTACCTGTTTCTGATGGTTATGATGTCATCATGGTGGTGGTGGACCGTTTTACAAAGTTCGCCCACTTTATCCTTGCAGAAAAACAATAACTGTGGCTGAGATGGGTAAAAATTTCGTCACTCATGTGTTTGCGCTTCATGGGGTCCCCCAATAAATTATTAGTGATCAGGGACCCCAGTTTACCCTTGTCTTTTGGGAAGAGTTGTGTAAAACACTTCAGATTCGCCACTGATGTTCAACTTCCTATCACTCCCAATCAGATGGGCGGACTGAAAGAGTGAACCAGTGCTTGGAACAGTTCCTGCAGTGTTACACTGCCGCGGATCATTCAGATTGGGTTCCTCACCTTCCTATGGCCCAATTCAGTTATAGCAACACTTTTTATTATTCTATCAGTTGTTCTTCATTTCTCGCCAACCATGGTTTTAATCCTTCCTTTAACATGGAGCCTAAATTATGGATCTAAAGTTGAAGCGGTGGTGGACTTTGACAAGATTATCAAGAAGGTCCACCAGGGGGTTTCCACAAGTTTGGAGGCGGCAATGCAAGTTTATAAGGAGAACGCTGATGATAAGTGATGAGTAGGTCCAGCGTAAAAAGAAGGGAATCTCATGATGCTTGATGCTCAGAACATCCCTATCAAGCTGACATGCAAAAAGATGTGTCCAAAGAGGATTTGTTCTTACCGCATTGTTAGAAAGGTGGGACACGCCTCATACCAGTTAGATCTTCCCTATTCATTTCAGAATTTTCTGTCTTTCATGTGATCACGTTGACGTTGTTCAAGGGCCCCTACCAGAGACTCCTAAAGCCTATCTCGTGAATGGAACGTCAGAGTGGGAAGTGGATAAAATAGTAGCCTCCCGCCGTGTTAAAAGTAGGCTTGAGTACCTGGTATCTTGGAAGGGGTTTGACGCTTCAGAAAACAGTTTGGTACCTGAATGTGACTGTGTACATGCCCAAGACTTGATTGAAGCTTTCCACAAGCGTTTCACCCAGGCCGCTGGATATTAAACAAAGCAGACTGTTGCCGCAAAGAAGTTAGCCCCATCCCACAAGAACTTTTCCATGGCACAAGCTCCTGGAGGGGGGGTGGAGCCCCAAAAAGAGGAGAGGGTAATTTTATGGCTGGAAAATGACATAAAAATGGGGACAAATCCAAGGGACAAAGCTGTATATTAGGAGGCCAAGAAGGTGAAGTTGGCTGGCCTCCATGATCTCAAGTATACCTTGAATCAACGCTGGGTGTAGGCGAGGTACTCCCAGGTTGGTCCCAGGGATGCTAGAGAAGTTTGGCCCTGCATAATATTAGGCACAAAAACGAACCAGTTTTTCATTAAATTAGCAAGGTTTGCTTTAATTTTTAGGTGAACGAGGTCTCAAAACCCATTTGGCTTTCAAACTTTCCAGCTTGGGTCAGCTGCTCCCACAATCAATTACTTTGATTGGCCAATTACCAAGTACAGTGTCTTGCCAAATGGAAGCATGCGCCTATTGGTGCACCTTAGCTTAGACCCACTTCCTTTAATTGATTTTTTGCCCAAAATCCCTTAAATTATTCATGTCAAGAACAATCTTTCCCATTGGTCGACTTCTCCCTTATAATAAATCCCTTCACTAGTATACCGTTTTTATATTTATGTTGTCTTGGATGACCCTATGCATGGACATCTTTGTAGATGTCTCACACTACATTTTCCTTTTAATTTTATATATGATTATATTATTTGCCCATGCACTGTTGGGCCGTCCAGGTTCCCTCCAACCTAGGACGCCTATACTTTAACACTCAGTGCACCGCGTTGCTCCTATTTGGTTACTTAATATAATGATAATCCTCCTCGACCTAAGTTATTATTGCTCAAGCATCCTATGTTGGGCTCTAGTGACTCTTGTACTAACGATTAGTTCCCTGTGCTGACCCTGTGCACCATGCACTACCACGCTAGGAGCAGGAGAGTTATAGACACTCTCCTTACAGTATTTTGATTCGCCTGATTAGCCACATTAAGGTTGCACGTGACTTACCTCACTATATAGATTATGATATTGAAGGTCTGCATAGCTTAAATTAAAGAGGCATATTCTTCTCTTTTTCAATTGAGGAAATTAACCTTTACACTCCTTTCATATTTTTGAAGAATCAAAGCTATAATTTCTTTTAATTATTTAATTTTTAGTTAAGAATATTTTAATGTGAAATGTCTTGGTTGGAATATCCTTTTTAAGAACTAAACACACATACTAGCACATTGAAAGACCTAACCACTGGAGGCCTATGACTCAAGTTTTTTAGAAGATTCAAGTACGTATAATAGCTACAATCTAAACGCTTGTTCCTTAATACATGCACTCTTATTGAGCGTAGACGCTGAAAGAGGACTCATTGTACAGGTTACATTAAGCTAATATCTTCTAAAAGTTTAAAGTCCTATTAGACATCCAAGTCAAGGTTAGATGCCCCAGATAAATTTTAAAAAATGTGAGTTAAAACCCCTGTCATAGTAAGAATTGAATTGTCAGCCTACTAGACCTAATACTCAGGCATGATTACTGTATAACTAGAGCTTGACTTCAAAGGGACTCACTGTAGGACATATTACTTCAGCGGTTATCTGCGCATGTTGCCATTAGATAATTTGCCTCTTATCATAACTTTGTCTCTAAAGCTGTTTTAAATTGATAGACCTCTTTATCACTGTTGTACAATCTATAATAAGTAATGAATTCATACTGAAAAATCTAGAGATTTAAAATAAGTTGTCAGTTGAATATTACAACCTCTTATATAGATATAAACTAAATTTGGCAAAATGAAAAGGTGTTGTCTATAGGTTTGAGACTGTAAAAGCTCTTATCAGCACCAGAACTCACAGCAAAAAGTAGAAGTAGAAAAGTTGCCTTAGAATTTAAGAAGCTTTTCGAGGGTGAGATGTTTACCCCATCAAAACGTTCTAGGCCTCCACTCTTCTATTGGTCATTAAAAGTATAGTATCCTTTGGGTATTCATGAATTACCATGATTTATTTCTTTCAACTATAAAGATAGATATCACTTTTCTTTAGTCAACAACTCTCTTAGTCTACTAGCTGGGTCAGAATACTTTTTTTATGGATATGGAAAGAAGCTATTGAAAGGTTGACTAGCTTTTAAACATATAGCCAAATTTGCATTCTATGCTAGAGAAGAATTTTGCGAAATCAAATAAGATACCCCAGAGAATATGTAACGCTATGGCAACAAATAGACCATATACGGACTGTTAAAGACCCCAAAAAGTCTTGTGTTGTTAATTTATCTTATTAATATTACTTATTCTCCCAAATCTTCAGAACCATCTTGAGCACCTGAATGAAGTTTTCAACTGACTACAAAAAGCTTAAAAAATTAGATTCCTCAAATTGTTTGTTTTAGGGAAATGAGCTTCTTAAGTAGACTATTAACTGAGAAAATTTACCCAATGGAAGACAAGGTTAATACTGTACAGCAAACGATTCCCTGCACATAATGAGAGATATAAGTGTTTTTTTGGGAATGATGGGTCACTATATTCAATTTTTATCCCATTATGCCAAGTCTTTTAAAGCCTTTGTTATATTTGTTACAATAAGATGTGCCATTTCCAATATGATACCCCCAGCAACAAGTTTCTTGGCCCTCAGGACGTCTTTAATAACCCATGATGTTTTATTTACTCTCAATTAAATAATCCTTATTTGCTTTTACAAATGGCATCAATGTCGCTGTAGGGGCCATCTTTGACCAGCACAATGAGTATTATGTGGATCATCCAATTGCGTTTTTTAGTAAAACTGATAGCAAGCTAAGAGAAACTAACGTGTTTCTATATAAATTTATATTTAATATTTCTGGCCATTAAAAATTCTAGCCCTAATTGTATGAAATACCTTTCTTTTATCACTGATAATTTCTCCTTAATCTAGCCTCAATATGTAGGATCCAGTGTAAGGTGGAAAGATGGGCCCTTTGGTTCAGGACAACAATTCCTCCCTAGTTTATCATACCAGAGCCATTCATCAAAACTACAACATGTGTCTCAAATGCCCATTTTTACCTGATGATAACAAAAAAATAAATCTTATGACCTGCGGGAACAACCTGAGCTATGATACTATGATCACTTGAGAACAAACCCAAGAACAAACGTTGGTCCCTTGACATCTTAATACGATGTAGGTTAATTTATTGAAAGTAAAGAGCAAATGGCTCCCATATATCTTGTCTTTAGTCTGAGACAAGGAAGTTTTTTAAAACATATAAAGTAGGCCACGGAATCTTCTGATAAACAATAATTAGTTAAAAACTAGTAATAACTGGAATAATATTTTTAAATATAAACATGAACTGGGTAAAGAATGCCATATTTGTAAGTTGCACAATTGGGTTAATCCATGATTCAATTGCAAGTATCGTTCTGAGTGGGGTGTAGAAGTGGTGACCATTGATATGGCGGTCCCATACCTAAGGAATAATGGTCATCAGTAAATTTTTTTAGCTATCTACACCTTATAAAGTAGGTCAAGGCTTTAATTCACTGTGGGCTAAAAGGTCTACAGACCTAATTTTACATAAATATGTTGTTACAAATTATGAAAGCCCTTAGGTACTCTTAGAAGACAGTGACTTAAATTCTACTTTAAATTTGTACATGAATCAATTATGCTTTATTATACTGGAAAAGTTTTTCCCACCCACATACAATCCATTCATATATAAAACAGTAAAAGATAGCTAATAGTACCTTTATTTTGATTTGATGAGAAATGGCTGACTCAATACTCATAATATGGAATCTCTGCTTGTCATATACACTATTGGACTATCAGTTTAGATACCATTTAACTATTATAAAATTCTTTCAACCTATACAAGCGAAAACCCACACTTGATTATATTGTACATATCTTATTGGTTCTTTCACTCCAGAAACGGCGGGACTAACCAACAAATTATGGCAGAAGAGATCACATTGATAGCAGTTTTCATTTAGAGAATCAATTACTAGCACCAGTTTAAGAAATCTTTTCAAAGTAATTATTGAAGACCTACCCTACTTAAGTTCCAAAAAGGAGGTTTAATAAGAGGCTAGTATCGCAGACCTGCCAATTGAAGAATAAATTGGTCATTACATGGTCTGAACCCTATAAAGTCGAAAATTTTGAGAGTTAAATTCCTCTAGTATTATCGTCAGGTCATATACTGTAGTTTTTGTATCTGCGCATTATTCTTTACTCCTAAGCCCCATTGCAAACGATTTGGAAGGGGGATGTTGTGCTTTAAACTCCTAAAGAACATAGTGAACCCCAATTGATACCATTTAGATATAATGATGTTGAATTAGGTAGTATATTTGATGTTTGATATCTGGTAAAAGAATCACCAACTATATAATATTTTTATTAGGCGTTGAACAAGATCTCTAAATCTTCTGTAACTGATTTGCCTTAAGCCAAGTCTATTCATAAGTTTAAAAATTTATTTTTTACTAGATGTCCCAACCCAAGGGTGATTCATCAATGATTATTGAACTAAGCCTGGGCTCCTAAGAGCTTGATGCAATGGAAGGGGATGAAAAGAAATTGGTAAATGGGGGTGATTGGCGCGCCAGTGCTATGTTGCATTAGAGACTGTGCGGTGGAAGGTTAGCAACATAGAAAAGCCTTCAGGGCCATCTCAAAATATACCTGAAAATGGGTAATCATATGTGGTTTGGACCATGACTGCAATTTAAAGAGCACACAAAGTAAGTAATTAGTAAATAGTCTAGAGTGCTGTGGCATAGAAAAAGACTATGAGGAAGAGTTGGCAACAAGGTAGGGTTCTTAAAAAAAGAAGGTCTAGAAAAGAGTTTCTAGATTAGTGCTGAGCCCATAGGAGCGCAAGGTTTTTAACCAGAACACGGTGACACCTGATAAAGTTAAGAATTGCTAAAGGTGAGAGTCAATAGGACTGATTAGTGGAAGCATCTTTGCTTCAGGAAGGTAGGGTCAGCTTAAAATCCTGTTCAATATAAACAGTGATCAACTCCAGAAAGGTGTCACACCTTTGCTGAAAGCATAGAGCATTTAACGTACTGCTGTAAGTCCCAGGGAATGTCCCCTGGCCATTGATCAGGCCCTTTTCCCATTCCCAAGTAAGAAGGTATTGAAGAGGGTGGCTGTACCCCTTGTTACCTAGGGCAACCTCGCACATGTGGTAGACAAGCACTGGGTAACAGCTCTTCTGCTTAGAGTTCCTCCCTGGTACCCATACTCACCTCAGCAGAACTGGTACAGTTAATCAGGGAAATATTTACCAATATCGCCAAAAATGAAACCAATCGACCCAAAATAAAGTGAAATTCAGCCTGATAGTTGGATTCCATGTAGTCAGAAAGGGATAAAGACTGCCTCATCAGCCAGAATCACTGACAGTTTTGATTTGGCTCACACTATGATCAAAAAAATCAACCCCCCCTCAAAATTGTTGGGGATTATCCCCAATGGCAGGTAATAGCATTGGACACCATCAATGAGGGTTTGAAGCTCCCTTTGGCATTTTGGCGTTGAAGCCAACACAACGCTCTTGACTGAACAAATGGCCCAGCAACCGGGTATGGGCGGGTTGGGCATCCTGAACCTGTTCTCAACCAAATGGAACCGCCCCACATGGGGTGGCCTTTGGGGATTCCCACTGCTCATCAGGCCAAACGCCATCACGCCAACTTTCAGAAACGTATCTGAGCCTCATTTTAGATGTTTGAGGGTGAATTTGACAGCAATTCAGCTTGCCGCTGAATTCATTGATGTCAGTTACCAGTTAACCTATCTGTAGTTCATTCCCAAATAATTTGCCAGTTAGGTTGAACTTGAGGGACCCAATCCCGGCTTGTTTCTTCTCTAAATCAACCACTATTTAATCAGTCGCATTGCACTGAGAAAATTGTTGGTCAATTTTTCTTTCTTAAATTTTCCATTAAAAACCTTTCTTAAAGATCTAGTTTTTTATATTGAAAAAATAGACCGCCTTTTCCGCTGACCCTCACATTCCCTTGGGGTTAATGGCCATACTTGTTTGATATTTTATTATGTGCCTGTATGAGATTCTGGCTCACCAGAAGTTATTGGGGAAATTCCTTTCCAGTTCCATATCCTTTATACCAACAGCAGTGCCTTTGGCATTCTGGTTTGCCATCCAGGTGCTTTGGCACCTAGGCTGGCAGGCCAGTTTAATTTTTACTTGCTGTTTGCCTGACACCTGCTGAGCCTCTAATAATTGGAATTTCACCAAGGTAGGGAAGAGTTTAATAAGGCGATGACAGATATGAGTTCTGACCTAAGTTGAGCTGAGTTTTGACAACTTTCATAGTGAACAATTATTTGGAAATGTTAGAAGAAGTGAGGCCATTCTTTCTATATGGGAAGCCATAATATAGCCAAGATCCTACTTGTTTAGGGCAAGAAGACCCAGTTTTACATGTGAGAATTATATTAAGGATATGTTTTAGCGGTTCCTTATCAACCTCTTAAAGAGCTCAGTAAAACATTAAGAAAAATCAAAGCTTCTAACACAACTTGACAGATAACAAATAACCATTGTGCATAATGGGTGCATCCTAGCAGACAATAAGTGCAGGTACTCCAGGCAGCTTGGATGGCGTGGGAGAGGTTATCAAGAAGCCTGAGTCTACTTTTATAGTGGGGTTAAGAAGCTTTAAATATTGATATCAGCTGATAGATTGCTCTAAAATCCAACACTGGGGGATATGTTGAGATTCCTGTCATGATTTTGGCTCAAACTGAACATTTCAGTAAATCTGAGATAAAATTTAAGCCTATCTAAAGGTTTGGTCGAAACTAATGTCAAGGGTAATTCCTGATTAACTATATTAAACCCCACTGATATCGAGGTCCAAATCTGATCTAAGCAATCAAATATTGTTTTCAAAGATGCAACTTGATGTCATAGAACCCCCAAATAGCAAAGAATATATATTTTGTCTTGGAAGTGCTTAGATATTTTTCCCAAAAGGTTTACTTAATTTCATATAATTATGCAGGAGGAAAAATAAATGTTAAGTTCACTTTTACTTAGTATTTTTTGGGTAAAACTAATAAATTAGCAAAAGATGAAAAATATGGAAATCTTTTAGATTTTTCATTTGTTATAATACTTCTATACATCATATTAAAAGTACAGCTTTTAATATCCTTTGCTTGAAGCTTTGGTTGCCATGAACTTTTTTAGACGGTTGGATCAATTCCCACGCATTCCAACACCACGTTTAAAATGCATATATGAATGTAAAGAAATACATGAGCAACCAGATCTTGGAGAAAAGAAAATGTCGTGCATCAAGGATCAACATTGGGGTTAGGTTACGCCAATTCCAGCCATGATCATGGAGTTCATAGCCTCAAAGATAGAGTCCTAATTCCTTTAAGTGACTCATTGTTAGTAGTTAGGTTACCCATCTAAAAGATGGTACGGGCCCAAGTTGAAGATTAGTGGCAGAAAAGTTAAGTGAGGAAGCCAACTTGTACTACCGTTGTCTTGGAGGCGTTGATCTTAGTGTAGGACACTTTGTTGTACACTCAAGGGTCACGGAAGCAAGTATGACAGCTTAGGTTAGCTAAACAAGATGTTAATATCAATAGCAGATGTCATGGTATGGGTGGGGGATTTTCTGGAACCAAGATCCATTTTTATCTTATCCTATAAGGAGGCTAGGGGAGTTTAAAGCGATGTAAAAAAGGGCTCAGTGGTTAACTAGCCAGAGACATTGCCTGACTTGATATTCCGCTTTAGAGCCCATCAATTCTATTACTAGGATGTAAAGTTGGTTGTAAAGCTCAAAAATCAACTGATAAGCTTTTAGGGGGATATGGAAGCGAGAAAAGGTAGCTTTGATATATTACAATCCACCAATCATAAGCCTTCTCTATATTCAAGAGACACAAAACCATTCATTCTATTTTATTTTTCTAGTAAATCCGCGTGTAGATCATTAATATCTAACTATTTGAGCTCCCCTGAAACCATGCTTGAAAAAATGAGGTGAGGTGACACAGATGTAGTGATGTGTGTTGGGATTCAACCTTACCAAATTGGTACAATATGGGCCCATTTTGAATTTAGATCTAGATTTTATACCTCTGAAACATCTCCAATATATCCCCCACCTCATCAGAGCCCAAATCCCCATGACCTAACAAAGTTGCATAGCAAGCCTGCCATAGATCCCTCACCTGACCAAGTTCAGGGTGTTGAAGATCTGTTAAAATCTGAGCGCTGGATGAATGCTCGCTTCTGGCCCTAGATTTTGACTGCACAAATTCGTGGATACATGCGTTGATCTGATTGAATTTGATTAACTGGGGTAATAATAGTATGAAGACTATTATTAAAGTTGAACGCCCAAAAGCCACGTTGAGTGTACTGTCCAACCCTAGACAGGTGCTTCTTCGTCTTGAAGGTGTTCTTGTACTGGTAGTGAATAATTCCCTATTCTCTTCATAAAGAGCTAAGTGGAGTTTTGATAAAAAAACCTAAGGATATCTGATCCTTGCAGTCTTCTCTTAAGAGTAATGTTAAACAACCAATGTATAACAACTTAGTTAACATCAAGTTTTAATTTGCTTTTTAGGTAATAATTGGGGTTTTTATAGTTAGAATTGGCACACAACTTTTCAGCTGTCTGCTGGGAATTATTTGTGCTCCTATGCTGGTTTGACCCTCAAGTGTTAGGCACCAAATCTCGTTGGGTAATATTGCCTTGAGTTTCTTAGGCAGCATAATCCTCAGCTGTTTGGCGACAAAACAATTGAGGTTAGGGACCAAAACCAATTGTTTTGGCTGATGACAATCCTACTCTCTACCTCCAGCGTTCAAACGCTTTGGTAGTTTCTGATGGCTCCTTATTCATTCCACTCTGAATGATTCCCTATAATTTGACTATTGGGTGTTACTCCCATATCAAAATATTGCTTAATCTCGTTGAGGATGATTGCCAACAATAATCGCATCAGTTGTCAACCTCTAATATCATCAGGGATGATGCCTGATGATAATCTCATCAGTTAGCAACCTCTAACATCATTAGAATGATGCCTAACGATAATTCTATCAATCAGCCGCTGTTTCCAATATTGTACAATTATAACCTAATTGTTAAGTTATTAATTGGTTAAAAGGTTGGATTAAATTTTTATCTCAAATTCCAACATGATTTTACCAGTGAAGGTCATTGCTACCATGAAAAAATAGAGTCAAGTCATAACCTATATATATTCAATCATCTTAGTTTTATAAATACATGCTTTTAACTCCATCTTATGTTGTTTTCACCTAACTTTTAGAGCCCTAATATAGCGAGCTCACCTCTGGCCATTGACATCATAAAATCCAGTTATATTACAATAAGTCCCTCAGCATCTATTAAAAGCTTAAATTAGTTTGCCAACCCCATGATTAGGATCCCCACTCTCCCTACTATCTAATCTTTTGGGCAATTCAACCCTCCATTTTGGTATGCTTCAGAGGAACAACCACGCTCAGCTACCCTATCCTGAAAGAATTATTGGTGCTTTCTTCCAGTTGCTCTCCTAAGATAAATGGTGAATAAATATAATCACAATGGATGATCTCAACCGAGACCCCACTTCACTAATTAACTAAAATATCAAGCGTCACCCAATGGGTAATTTCTAATGGGAAACACAACACTGGGAATGATGAACCCAACATTGTGTTAATTCCATGATATGCTTAATATTTCTATTACAACCCTTGAACCACAGAATTATCACTTTCAGTCTACAAGTGCTGTTGATACTATTAACCAATAAATCTTAGGTGATCTTTTTGCTGAATATTGAACCCATCGCAATCAAGGGTCTGCTGTTCCCAAAACATGTGAGCTTTATACAAACTGCCATTTTACCCAGCTATGAGGTGGTCTATCTCGCTCTGAGCAATATTTACATTGGTTTGTGCAACCCACATTAAAATTTAGTTCAAAGGATGGGAATTCACCATAAAGAAATCCTGAGACAGTTTACTTTGTTGCAAGAGTTACACTCCTTTTTTTATAAAATTCTACAATTTATCTTTTTCAGTTGTAAGATCTAACCGCTCTGCCATTCTTGAGAACTAAACTTAAATTATCTAAATCAAAACCAGCTCTCTCAAATGTATGTGGGAGTGGATAGCCTTCTTCACGAGAATAGTAGCTACCTGTTTTACTGAAACAACCACAACTATTGAGAGTTGGCTGTAATAACCATCACCAACTTCTCAGGTCAACTTAATACTCTTACAGAACAAAATTAGAACAACTGACCCAATTCAAAATGGTACTCCAACAAGTGTCTGAGACCCCAAGGGTACATAAAACTATAAGTTCTCCTGGCCTTGAAGGTCTCCTAGGCCTCGGGGAGAAGGAATCAGTCAGTCAAGAAGTAGTGATGGGGCCCCCTGGTCTTGATGGGGATGAGGACCACCTGGGCCACCTGGGCCTCCAGGCTATATGCATCCTGGTCCACCTGGACCTCCTGGTCCTCCCAGACAACCTAGTTTCCCTGGCCCCCTGGGCTTTATGGGCTGAATGTGAATTCACCTTCCCCTCCGGTGGATCATTTTTAAAGTGGCCACATTTGCACTCTGAAAAGCTCATGAAAATATTGCTCAAAGCTGTTAGCTATATTGCTCTAGAGAACCAATCGCCCTGAATCTTACTGTCAATGCAATTAAAGGAGGATTGAATAACACTTACCACATTTACAATTCCCTCACCTCAGATTTAATTCATAAAAAAATTCAAATTGGATTAGATAACCCTGAGCTCTGATCCCTAATTTGAAACTCAGCATGTCAAGTTGTAATCCTTACATAACTGAAATTTAGCAAAAAGATTCTACCAATCCACTACTTGCACTTAAATTGAGGTTATTTAAGATGATCTAAATGTTTTCAAGACAAGCTGATTTTAATAGAAACTTTGTGCATTTTTTTGAGTCTGAATTATCAGAAATTTTTAGTGTTAACCCAGTGGGTGTTAACGTTATTTTAGCACCTGGTAACTACATTTGAACACAACTTTTAAAAACAAGTTCACTCCAGGGAAGGAAGTATTACTTCATTCTTTATACTTTGAGAGCGTGATGAGGATGCTCCTGATCATCAGAAAGTTAAATACTTGACCTCTTGTCTTAATAGATCTGGTCAAAAAATAATGGTACCCCACCTAATGTGATTCAATACATGGGCCTGAGTTAGAGCCACATTTATTAAAAAATGTGATAGTGTTCTTACCTTGGCCAATCAGAAACATACGTTTATGAGTATAAAGTTAAGACTTGGAGAATCCTCTATTGAGTTTGCTTCTTGTTTCTACTCTGAAGCTCAAGCTTTGGTGACCAACATCTGCCTTACACTTGATGATACAGTCATTGTTGTCCTGTCCGCT
This sequence comes from Massospora cicadina, assembly GCA_022478985.1. Classification (NCBI taxonomy): domain Eukaryota; kingdom Fungi; phylum Entomophthoromycota; class Entomophthoromycetes; order Entomophthorales; family Entomophthoraceae; genus Massospora; species Massospora cicadina. The sequence goes on from JAKSZP010009772.1 coordinate 14,679, forward strand.
TTATAGTTTAACCCACAGCTCCATCTCCACATGGCTTCAGTGAAGAAAAACTTACTTTTATTTTAGATATCAAGGAGACCCCCTCAAATTTCCCGCCTCCATGGTTACTGCTGCTCCTGTTTCCACTTCAGTCTCCCATCCTCAAATTCATGTGGTGAATATCAATGAGTTTTGAAATAATTGTGCTTGACCTGACTTCACCTATTGTGGCCGTCACAACCATTTTCATTCAGTACTTTTGGACGAAAATAGCCGATGAAAAGGCAAAAGAGGGGTCATATAGGGCGAGAGGCTCCCTATGCTAATGACTCCACTGCGCCTCAGAACCAATATGTTCATACTATTTCTATTGACCTTATTGGCCCTAGTGCTCCTGAAAAGGAAACTCCTATCGAGCTTTTAGTTGACAATAAACCCAGTGATACTGTCCTCTTATAATATTCCTAAGTATCCTCCTATGGCAATATATTCTATCTTAGATCAGTGGGGAGTGACAGTGACTAATATTGAAGCAGTAGTCCACAAAGTTCAAGGTTCTCGCTATTGTCAACCCTAGTCCTCTATTAATATTGTCTCTTCACGACTAATTGGAAATTAAAATATCCCAACCACAACCATTCGTTAAAATATGGTATTGTTGGTACCGCATATGCTTGCGCTATAGGCGCTTACTTTCACTTGTTTGAATTTAAGAGCCTACAACTTTACGCCCCTGCTGTAGCATTAGATAATAGTTTCTATGACCTCTATCTAGGCACTGAGTTCCTTATAGAAAGCTTGCTGACTTTACTTAAAGGATAACTTTAATTTTAAGTTAGGATACTGAGTCCCTTAACTTCAAATTCCCTCTTAAGAAAAAAGGGAAGCTAAAATTGAGGACTTTCCTGCTTGAAGCTCCTGTCTCAGTTTAGTGCTTAAAATATTGTGTGTTGGGGCTCAAAGTTACGTTGATTACTTCTATGTTTGAGGATGAGGAGAGAATGCCCTTACATTCTTCCCACGTCATTACTATACCTTTACAGGATCAAATTCTAGTAAGCACTGGAATTCAGTTGGTCCCCCTCCTGATCACTTGCTCGAAATTTCTAGTTTACCTATCCCATATGTGTTCAAGGCTTAAACTATACTGGGGGTTTAAATATGGACTATCAAAACACCGTCACTGTTCTTCTGGCCAACCTCTCTCGATCCCCTAAAGTAATTGAGCCAAATCCACTAATCTCTTACATTCGCCTCTTGTCCTATGACCAGGTAATAGGGTTCATGGAGTTGAGACCCTCCGCGACTTTGTTTAGTGTGACCCTACTGTTGCTGCGGTGCCAGTGCAAATCAGTTTTTATTTTGATGGCCATGCAAAAAGATGCTACAGAAGCTTTAATTAAAGAGTATTTAGATATTTCTTATTTGGACCCCACGCTTTTGGGCATATGTAAGGTGTAAAGCACCAAGTTGATACTTGGGACTCTGCCCCCTTCCGCTCCTATCCTTATTAATAATCAAAACTGAGGAAGCCCAGACCACTCTCAAATTAAAGCATTTTCTCAAAGCTGGCCTCTTTTAAACCGTGGTAGTCCCTGTTCCTCTCCTCCCCTATTGATTAAGAAAAAGGATGGAAGCCATCACATTGTTTTGGACTAATGACATTTGAGATCTATCACTCACAAGGACATCTATCCTTTACTCCGCATTGACAACTTTCTGTTCTTTGTCTGGCTCACAATATTTTTCTGTGACGGACCTATCCAGCAGCTACTGACAAATTAATCTCTGGACTTAAAATCATGGCAAGTGTTCCCTATACTCATGAGGATTGTTTGAGCCCATACATATGCCTCAGGGGTTATGTAGCGCACCTGCCACATTCCAACGGGCTATTGACCAGTCGTCTGGGGACCTTAAGCTCATGTGCATGCTAACTTACCTTGATGATGTCACATAGTATCCAGAACTTTTACAGTTAACTTAATCATCTTTGTCAGGTATTTCAGCAGTTATGTGAGGCCTCCCTGAAACTGAAACCTTATAAATGTAAATTTTTGAATGAGAGATGGAATTTTTAGTGCTCAAGGTAACGCGAGCAAGGTGTCATCCCCGTCCTGGATAGGGCTCTGCCATTGAATGCATACCCACTCCAAAAAATTAATGTGTTATCCAGTCTTTCTTAAGATGGTGGGCTACTACGAACAGTTTATCTCTCACTTTGCTGTCCTTACTGAGCCTTTTGTTGAACTTTTTTTACAAAAACGTGCCCTTCTTTTAGGTCACTGAACATCAACAGGTTTTAATTCCCCACGCACAGCCTTATTATCATACCCCATTTTAATATATCCTAACTTCAAGAAACCTTTTGTTTTCTTCACTGACGTGAGTAACATCTTTGTGGGCGCTATCCTTTCCCAGTTTAACACGCCAAGAAGACCATCCAGTTGCACATTTTTCTAGATGTTGATCAGAGAGAAACAGAATAAATGATAAACTGAATGTGAGTGCCTTGCATGTTTACTTACTATAAAACACTTTCGCCCCTATTTGTACAATAAACATATTACAATTGTTACCAAGAATAATTCTCTTAGTTGGATTTGTCAAATGAGAGATCCAGATATGAGGTTAGCTCCCTGGGCCCTCAGGCTTCAAAATTACGTTTTCCCTATAGTCAATAAGCTGGCGCCATTCATTAAGATGTTAATGGACTATCTCACCTCCCTATCTTGCTTGTAACTATCCTGGAGGAGGTTTGACTTTATGAGCTTTTTCTTACCCAGGTTTATGGCCTAAAGGATCTCCAAACGTTTAAGCCCAATTGAAGAAGATGGTTTCTTGTACTAAAGTTGTCGATGGGAATTTAACCAATCAAGTTTATACCACCTTCCTGACCTACCTCAGCCCTTCGTTTTATACTGAAACTATCATGGGGTCCCTTAAAACCTTGGTCACGGGCTATAAAGAAAACCCTTGTGTGGTTAAAAACCAAGTGCTACTTGGAGATTATGGATGAGTCAAGTATTGATTTTTGAAAACTTTCTAAACCTGCTGCTCCCAGAATAAATCCAATTCACATTTTAAATTTGAGCTTTTTCACTGGGGCTGCTTTTGATACTGATAGGGTTGAAGTTGTTGGACCGTTGCCTGTTGCTGTCTATGGCCATTGCTATATTATTATTTACCATTGATCAACTAACTAAGTGGATTTTAAGCACTTTATTGCCTAATGTCACTGCAAGAGCTACAGCTCTTTTCTTATATTGACAAGTATTCTCCTGACATTGTTGCCCACTGGTACTATTATCAAACAATTGCAAGAACTTTATTTCTTCTATAGCTCAGTAATTTACTTCTCTTCTGGGTATAGGGCACCTCTTCACGACGCCCTATCATCCAGCCACCAATGGAACAGTAAAATGTGCTAAGGCACCATAATTTATATTCTACAAAAGTTGGCTGCTTCTGACCCAGTGCATTGGAGTATTTTCTCTAGCACCTTGTTGGCATATTCAGTTAGCTACTACAGAATAATTAAGATGTCCCCATTCCACACCCTATATGGTCATGAGCCGCTGTTGCCTGCTATCCTTCACCCTATCCTTGAATCATCTAATCCAAGCAAATTAGAGCTTACCCTTCAACAGTTAAATGACTAGATCATACATCTTGGAAATTTCTTTGGGAGATTCAGTCTTATTTTAAACCTTTGCCCTGGGGGTAGAAACCACAAACTTGCCACTACTTGGTCTGGTCTGAATCAGTTTATAACCAGTGGGGGCATTTTTAAACTACTGCTGCTACTGGTACTGGCACTTTAGTCAATCGTGTCCATAGTTATTTTCTGCACAAATAACATCTCCCTCATAAAGACCTTGAGGGGGGTGTTGTTGGGATTCGACCTTCTCCAAATTGGGACAAACTTGGCCCACCTTCAATTGATCCAAATTTTCCTATCTCTACACCTATCCAAAAGATCCCCCAACTTCATCAGAACATTATTCCCCATGGCCTATCAATTTTGCTAAAGGAAAGCCTGACATAAATCCCTTAACTGACCAAGTTCATGGTGTAGAAGATCTTGCCTATGGAGGTCATCACAACCTTGAAAAAATAGAGTGAAGCCACATCTTATAAATATTCTCTTCTTTTAGCTTTATAAAACACATGTTTTTTACCTCCATTTCAAACTTGTTTTCACTTAAGCTTAGAACTCTTTTTAGAGAGCTTGTCTCAGTCCAATAGCATCATAATAACCAGTTATATTAAAATAAATCCCTCAACACCTATTAAAAAGCTCAAAGTACTTCACTAGACCCTAAGACTAGGATCCCTGGCTCTCCACACTATCTCATCTCTGCGGGACACTTCAACTCATCCATTTTGGTACACTTCAGAGGAACGACCACCCTCAACTACCTTATTCTAACTATGTGATTGTTAAGAAGCTTTGTAAAAATCTGTGATCTGCTTAGAAGAGGTTATAGGAAGCCAGTATCTATGTTCTTGCGTTCTGATTTTTTTGTAATTAAAAATTGTGTTGAGCCTCTTATGCTTAGAGTACCTTTCTGTCCAATTATTGCTGAAAAAAGGTCACAGTGGATTTTGGCTACCACCACAGGATAAAAAACGTACACCTTAAAGATATAACATCATGGTTTTGGTATTTTCAACGTGTGGAGTAGAGAAGGTTATCAAACTACTCCTAAAAAACTAGCGCCAGGAGAGCCTTGACAACCTATAGTCAAGAGACAAATCTTGAGCCTACCACATGAAGTTCTGGACGTCAAATAGTCCACCTCATTGGCTTAAAATCTTAAAATGAAAAGCGGTGTAGCTTTTACATGATTGATCCTTATCTATTGTGGTAGATAAAGCCGATTTTGGTGTAGTAATATCCTGTGCTATTGAATTAAATTTTTTATTGAAAAAATAAACAAGTGGGTGTTCCCATAGAACATAATAACGAGATGATGCTAAATTCACATCTAGTGCCATAATTCTGTGTATATAGCATACCAAAAGAAGGTATGTGGACTACTCAAAGAAGTGCCAAAGGCCTGTTGAAAACTTTTATTGACCTCTTTCAGGCATAGAACATGAATTTAGTAGTGCTCTTCCAGCCAAGATATCCTTACAAAATAAGCCCTACATAAGAAAAAAGGCATGAATTTGACAAATGTACAAAAAAATACAAGGTTAAAGAATTGATAGAAATTTGATGCTATAATTATTGTATTTTTAGCAAGAAATATACAAGTTGGATTTGATTTTGGGATATATCCACGATGTCCAATCCCTCGCTTTATATTAGCAAACTTTAAAGCTTTAATTCATACTTTAAGCATACTAGATAGCTAAGAATAAAGCTTTCATATTATACACTTTTAATATAACATTTTGTTTAGAAAAAAACACAGCAGAATTTATAAGCATACCAAATGTTTTTACTCCACGATATGGAGCCTCCTTATAGTGTGGAGACAGTAAAATTCTATCTCTTTATATTTCCACCGCCTTTGTGACCTCAATAACAAAATATGTGGTTTCTTAAATTTTTTTAACCCTTTTAGAGATTTTGTTGGCTTATTCCACTCTCTTTTGGAACTAATTTTAAGTGGGTATCTGTGATAAGCTATATATTAGAAACATATTATGAGCACCTCAGAAATTGCCTCTTATTTCCTTTAAAATCCGTAACATAAACAGCTTTGTACCATGATACCTAAATGGAAAAGTCCATTTGCGGCCCAATATTCATGACACAAAGGACCACAGATGACAACATCAGCAAAAGCTTATAGTGCGTCGTCACTGCAATTCTGTTCACTAATAGTATCTGCACCTGCTATTGTGTTACTCAAATAATATTATGACTTGTTTACTGAAACTTCTTTTTAAAGCTTATGGGGTCAACGTTGGTTTTGAAGAAGAAAAACTTTGTACATACCAGTTCAAAATTTTTATACTATTATACAACAGGTAAACAAGGATCCAGCGCCTCTATGATAGGTTTTTATATTTTGCGTCTAAGTATTGTGCCAGATTTTAGAAGACATGCACACTGAACATTGCTCCCAAATCAAGCCTTGATAGATTATATCTTGAACCAGCATGAATGGAACCTTATCCTAAAGACACAAAACTAAATCCACTCAGAAAGCATTATGCATGCGATAAAAAATGGAATCACCTACAGGAGTCCTGCCCCCACTTCCCAAATTACAAGAGGCGCCACCCTCACCACTGCAGCCATAAAGATTTAGGAGTACAATGTGGGCGCCATCCAGGCGGTTAATCCATAAGGCAGTAAAAGATCCCATCCTATGGGCCATGAAGGCCCTGAGGTACCATGTTCTTATACGCCTAAAAGTATTGACACTTTCATACAGAATAAATAAGTCTTAATCTTCTCCATCTTTTTGTTTTTTTAGATATCCACTAAATATAAGCTTTGAGCCCATTTTTGGACTTTAGTGACAATATAGAGAACTGTTACACTGAGAGACGTAGTGCTCACTATAGGAAATCCAAGCTACCCAAGTGTAAATGTCTATAATGAATAATAGAGAATACTTGAAGTCACAAAGATCAATATACTGATCAGTAAAGAAGCGTTGCTAATGTACTAATACCTCACAATATGAAGTGCCATTTATGAAGCCTGAAAAGTTTAGTACTTTGGGCCACGTTCCAGTCCTCTTTGCCCTCAGATAATGGAAATCAGTATAAACTTCAGTAAAAGAACCTAAACGACATTATTCAACAGTTAATAAATAGCATCAACTCCATGGGTGCCTTCTCTAGCTGCTCCCACAACTCTTCATTGCCCTGTACTATGCGGGATCTTTATACCTCACCCCTCTGCTAGAGGGAAACTAACTTGGGAACCAAGCGCTAGTTTTAGAACTTTGTTCACCATGCTATTAATCACCTCTTCCAGTTAGTCAGGTTGCACCATCATGAAGTCTTCTGACATCTAGGACTTATTAGACCTCTCATTACCATAATATTGATTTTTACATATTGCATCCCCCTTTATTCATGACAACTGAGAGGACATTATCAGAACCACTGATTTATCAGAAAGCCTGAGGCCAAATAGCGGTGTTGGATAGCAGGATGTCTAGCTATTTTGAAGCACAATTGTGTAACTATATCCAGCACATTGAGGCTGCTTGGAACTAATGACTCCACCATGTTGGAGATCTGGTTTGGACCCTTCAATAACACTATCAGGAGCTGGCCTCTCGTTACTACACCTTTAGAGTGAAGGACGTGAGGGACCCAAAGGACCTGAAGTTCCCCAGCAAACTTGAGGGCCCTCTAAACCTGCAGCACCTACCCTGGAGACCCTGAAGAACATTGGTGAAAGTATGTTGGGCTGCCCTAGCTTCTATATGTAATAAAATCTAAATGTGGCCTAGGGATGTAAACTCTGAGTAAACAAAGTCCCCCTCAACCCTAGGGTCCTGTTGAGGCATTGTCAGACGAAATGTATAAATTTCCAGACTTTAATAAACTTACTTAAAGTCACATCTCTCAGCACTAAAAAACTTATTGAGAGTTTGAGACCGTATGACCACCCTTAATAATTAGTTTCTTCTTCAAGGCGCCGATATCTAAACTTTAAAGGAGCAGGTTGCCCATAATACTTCGATCCCCCCTCAACTGAAACTGGACGATATCCAAGAGGAACTTGAGAGTCTAAGATGACTTTAGACCAGCAGGTCTCATGTGAATATGTGGATCTGATATCTTTGAGCCTGCATCAATTCCTGGCGTTAAAACGATCTTTACTTATCTTTGAAATAACTTTAAACCTAGTTTCGAAGAAAGGTTCACCTCTGGGGTAGGAAAGCATATCCTCTTGACTGTACTCCTAAAAGAGTTCCATGGAAGAGGCCAAAAAATGCAGAAAGTGAAGCATATCCGCTCCTGCTTTAACAGCACAGCTCAGGGAATCATGACTCCCCACTTAAAAGTAATAATGTACCTGGGAACAGAGCCATATGACCTTAATCCAAGAATTTGGCAGCAAGAATAACCTGGCGAGTCAATAGCATATATCCTGGGTATCCTCCTGGATAAAGGATGATACCTATGGAGTTTACCAGCTATTTCTACGCTTAGGCGTAGCCCTTGCTTAACACCAATTGTATTAGCTTGGAAAACTACATTACCGTTGGCATCTCCACATTGGGATCTTATCCTGAGATTCAAATGCATATGACTTGCTAACATAGCATATTCACTTGCATTTGAGAAAATAAGGAAGCGATTAACAAGGTCCATGCAACAGCTCTGCACCCCAAGAACCACCTTAATTTCCCCCAACCATCTTTTTGTCCATTTGGGAAAGAACCAGAATATTTCTTGACTCTGATGCACCTACTGCAACGGCTTCTGACACAGTGCTAAGAGATGTTGGAAACGGCTTTCCAAGGAGGCGGGCAAAGGGCCGTCAACCTGAGAGATGATTCGCTCCATTCTGAATTTCCTATCACGCGTTAAGGTTCACCATGACCTCAAAAGAACCTGGACTATTGTATCTGAGAGAAAAATTTGAATACCTATTGATAATGAAAAAATTGATACTGCTTACTCTTCTTCCAATGGTTTTCCCATGTTTATCACGCTACCTCCCTGATTTGGAAGCCTGGTTATCTGCATCACAGTTTGAATTCATAAGATTCTGGTTTCACCATAGACAACAGTAGTTCCCTCAGAAATGTTATATCATCCAAGTAAATGAAGTAGATCAAGTTTTCTTCTGACTTATCACACTATATGGAGTATGGCATGGCTGGCCTGCAATATATCCAATCTATAGAGGTCTATTCTTCCCTACATATCAAATTTGAGTATCTCTCTGTAAAACTCCTGCCATCATGCTGGATTACCTAAGCTCTGATCTTCTTCATGGAACTAAAATTTTTTGAGACTAATTAGTGGCAGTACATTATGATGGAGGATTTAAATCTCTTCTGGTGCATCAGGTCCCTAATCTACTTAACTACTGTGACTCCAGGATTAGGTCCAAGACCTGAGCTTGCCTACTAGAGTTTGAGGGCTGAATCAATTGACTCAAATATCATGTATGGGGTTTTAAGGTTTGGCTGCCTCACATGCTGATGATGGACAAGAGGTAAAGCCAATATACTTACCTATGGCGACCACTATATCTCCGAAGTCCCAAAATTATTGCTGACGCCCAAGTCCACGTTAACATCCCATCCATATACCTGCTAAAAATCTGGGGCCTAGACAATCCATCCAATAAGGAGGTTCTACCCTGTCTGAGAATTCTATATTTAGCTTATGATGGATCTTTATCAGTGTTGTTGGCTAACCTTACCAAAATACACCAGAGTAGTAGGTTCAAACAGGCCCGCCGCCTATTTCCAACTCCACCAGTGGAGGCTGCTGACAATGTTCATAGTTTTAGGAGTCTTAGGGCTTTGGGCTGATATTCCATTTACTGTGGCTCTAGTTGACACCAGTATTGTAAAGAATCTCACTCAAGACCAACAGCACAAGATTCAAGAATTATTGAAGGAGTATTCAGAACTATATTTGGCAACATCCTACAACTTTGAATTAACGGAGTTCTAAAGCACGTGAAGACTTGGGACGCTCTTCCCTTCAAGTCCCAACCATATTAGAAAAAGGTTGAAAAGACCAGGTGGCAGCGGAGCTTAGACAACTAATCGAAGATGAACTTTTAGTTCATTCACATATATCCTGGGCCTCTCCTCTCCTGCTGGTTAATAAGAATATGGTAGCCATTGGGTGGGGATGGACTATCAACAGCTCAACTACATCACCACTAATGACAATTATTCTCTGCCCTCAAATTAATGATTCTCTCCAATTGCTCATCAGATTGCAGTATTGTTCCACAACGGACCTTGCTAGTGGATAAAAGCAATTGGAGCTCGCCCCCAAAGATTGAGCCAAGTGCGTGCTTGTAGCCAATAAAGCCTTATCAAGCCCACAAGGATGCCCCAGGGCCTGTTTAACACGCCATGCACTTTTTAATGCGCAATGGACAGGATCCTAAAAGACTTGAAATTATCTTGTGTCCTTGTCTAACTTGATGGCATCACTTTCTTCATACAAACTTATAATAGCATGTAGATCATCGTTGGTAATTTTTCAATTGGATTCAAAGGCTTAATAAAGCTCAGTTTTTTATTGAAGTGCTCCATCTTCCAGTCAGAAATGGAGTTTCTGGGACCCAAGGTTTCACAGATGTCACTAGATCATACCTGACAAAGCATGCCATAGAAAAAATATCACTCCCCCTGAGCCTAAAAGAAATTAAGGTATTCTTGTCATGAGGGCTATTATCGTCAAAATTACTGAAGTTCTCACCATAGCCAAGCCTCTATTTTACCTCCTGTTGAATAATGTGCCTTTTAAGTGGCAGCTGGAACTATTAATGGCATTTAATATGTTGAAGACTGCTCTTTGCACTGAACCAATTTATCCAACCACATCATGATCAATCGTTCCTGTTGTTATGGACGTGAGCGATGTCATCATCATGTCCATGATAATCCATGACAAATAGCTGGTTGACCATCCCATTGGCCTACATTAGTGGGACTCTGAGTAAGGCCTAACAAGGACTATAGCGTTACTGAGAGGGAATTCCTGGCTGATTTGATAGCAATCAAACATTATCAGATCTATATCTATGGCACCCACTTTATCATCATCACTAATAATTCCTCGCTCTGGTGGCTTCATCAGACGAAGGACCCAGTTGGCCATTTATCCAGATGGGCCTCAAGGCGCAGAGCTATGATTTCATTATTGTTCATCGCATGGGTGAAATCAACCAGAACATCAATGACCCCTCTAGGATGCTTTTTCTGGCTTCTTTGACCACTGAGGAGGACCAACTGTATTATCTGAGTGCTCAACCTGAATACTGGGATTTAGAAACTCCTGAGGTCCAAGCTGAGCTCTGAAAGATGACCCAAGACACTCAGATTAAGGATAGGCTGCTATATAAGAGGGCCAATTAAAAGTGGCTCCGTTATGTCCGCCCTTCTTCTAAAACCAACGTTATCCTAGATGGCCATACTGATGTGGGACACGGGAAGTTAATAAGAAGTAAGAATGATTGAAGTCACGATGTTAGTGGTACTGAATGGTGGAAACCATTTAAGAGGTCATGGAAGCCTGTATGCCTTGCTAATCTCAAGACTAAGCCAGTTCTTGATAACAACCCTGACATTGCCCTGATGAGAGCCTTTAAAGTCGTCAGCATTGATGGGATAGGGGATTTCCACTGATTTGCATGGCTATAATTTATACTCCTAGCCGTGGACAATATGACCAGATGAGTTGAAGCGTTTTTGGTCCCCACTGCCAAAGAAAAAGCCACAGCTCTCTTACTTATTTGGTCTTATTTCACCAAGCATGGATACCCACAAACTTAACTTTCAAACATTGTGTTACATTCACCTTACATATATAATAAGAACTTAATTTGTTTTTTGGCACTAATTAAAGTCTTGCCGCCCCCTATAACTCATCCACTAATGAGGCGATAGAACGCTATAACTGAAACTCTGTCTCTATTTTATAGAAGATGGCCAACTCTGACCCTACTCTCTGGAATCATTATTTACCCTTGTTACTTACTTGCCTATTAAATAAGCTATCAATGAGTTATTAGATGTTCCCCTTTAAAGCTCCAAATGGAAGTGCTCCTCAGCTCCCAAATAACATTCAGTCTTTTCTCAAAACCTCCACTCAAGTGAATTCCAATCTAGCCATGAGGGCCTTATGTGATGATATTGTCTGGCTTCATTCCCTAGTTTGCAAGGGATCATCATCACCACTGGAAGGGAGACATCCAAATTTAATGTCAGCTGACCCTCCTTACCAGTTTTCAAATAGGTCACCTTGCTCTCTTTTATCACTACCAACCAAGAGTTCAACAAAATAAAGCTCACCATTTTTGGTTGGACCTTATAAGATTATTAGTAAAGGTGAATTATGAGTACCCATTGCCAACGTCAATCAGGAGACAGTGGTGAATCAAGTGCAGAAACAGTTCCTCCAGCCCTATACTCACCTCCTACAGGATCTTGGGGGTTGTCAGTATTTGAGATGAAGAGAAAGCCAAAAATCACTGCTACCAAATTGAGCCTCAACAGATCAACTCTCAAATTAGCGTTAATGGAACCTATCATGAAGGCACCAAAATAATTGATAATGAAGCATCATGTTTACAATAATTGATAGGATTACCTTCAGAATCCCATCCCCACTTCCCAAATCATAAGAGCTGCTACGCCACCACTGTGGTCATGAGGTTGATGCAGTACAATGAGATCTCCATCCAGGCGGTCAATATGGAAGGCAGTAAAAGATTCTGATCCTACTGTGCCTCGAAGGCCCCTGAGGCACCATGTCCCCACAAAATTTAGAATTATTGACGCTTTTTAACACAATAAAGTAGTCTATGTCTCTCCATCTTTTCATTTTTTTGATCTCTTCGCTTTTTAACAACTTCTTTCTTACTTTCAGACTTTGGTGACAGTCTAAAATTTTTCATGCAGAGAAATAGCATAGTGCCAATTGGTTATGATCTAATTTGTGGCTGTAACAAGCATTTGTAGAGCCAAATTCTGGAATGAAAAGGCATTATGATAAGTAAAATTGAAGCCTAAACATATTGTCATTCCGTTTAACTCAAAGTGAGTTTCTAAAAAAGTTATGAACACGCCAACGGATTATATGGCAAATCAACCTCCCATTCTACTAATTAGCCTTGAAACAAAACTCCACTCATTGGATCAATTTTTCTGATCATGGTACAATTCAGGTACTTTTAGCTAAATTTTATATCTACTTTATAAAACTAAGCGCCATTATAAAGTTGCTTTCATTAAAGGCTTCAAGTTAAGGGAGTGCTTAGTATCCATGAAATTTAATCTAATTTAAACTTGGTTTTACAGCGATGAATGTCTATTTGTATGCTACTGGTAAATAAAGATCACCTCTTTAATTTCTTGAGAATAAAAAAGACCAAACTTATCTTTTTGGTTTTTTAAAGCTATTCTTTCTTAAATCAACTTGAATTTGGTTTGTGACAATACGATTTATACCATGCCTAAACTTGTAATCGTCCATTACACTCCTATGATCTATTAGAAGCTCGAATTTTACAGAAAACATTTGTAACAAAAAAACAAAGAGCTTTTTAGCAAGGATGTTAGTGCCCTTCAAAAGTCTTTGGGCCTATATGAGCTTATGATCAAAAAGAAAGACTAATCAAATCATGTGTTGATTAGTTTTTAAAAAGTCAAACAGTGTGACTCTTGGCGTAACAGTTTTTTAACATCGTTGAAGTCCAAATGGGGGCTTAAAGATGAAAATTAGTGGAGAGGTCGAAAAACGAAAAGCTGGAGAGATATATAGATTACTTTTATAGTGTTATAAAGTGTCAATAATTAAAGAGTTTGTGGGGACATAGTGCCCATAGACCTTTGAGGTCCAGTAGGATCAGGATCTTTTAATGCCTTCTGTATCAATCACCTGGATGGCACCCCATTGTAATACATCATCCTCATGACCGCAGCGGTGGAGGTGGCGCCTCATGTAATCCAGGAAGCGGTTTAGGATTCCTGAAGGTGATTCCATCCATTCTTGTATGCGTTATGCTTCCTAATCAAATCCCGTTTTGTTGCCTTCAGGATGAGATTCCACTTGTGCTAGTTTGAGAGTCAATCAGTTGAGGCTCAATCTGGGACAGGGATTTTGGCTTTCTCATCATCTCAAATCCTGACAAACCCCCTCAAGATCCTGTCAGAGGGGAGTATAGGGCTGGAGGAACTGGCCATGCACTTGATTCACCTTTGTCCCTTGATTGACGTTGGCAATGTAGTTTTAAGAGTTCATCTTATGAAAGACCTTATAGATGTTTGACCAAAGAATGTCAAGCTTATTTTGTCAACCTCTGGGAATATGGTGATAAAAGAGAATGAAGAAACCAAATTTAAAATGTGTAAGGAGGGTTGGCCAACATTAAATTGGGTTGTCTCCCTTTCAGTGGTGGTAATGATGCTTTGCAAGCTAGGGCTTGAAGCCAGACAATTTCATCAGCTAAGGACCTCATGGTTAGATTAAGTTCTCTTGAGTGAAGGCTTTGAGCAAAATGTTTATTTGGAAGCTAAGGAGCACGTCCATATGAAGCTTCAAAGGGGAATATTCTAATAACTCATTGATAACTTATTCTATAAGCAAGCAAGGCGCAAGGTAAATAATGATTCCAGTGAGCATTTAAGGAGAGTGTCTATATCTCTTCTGTTCCCGGCGTGGAGGTTCTCAGTGCACAGGGCCCACATTGGTGAACTAGCCATTATTAAAAAAGTTACTAGAGCCCATCAGAGGGTGCTGGAGCAATAATTCAAGTATAGAAGCGTGATCTCAATAACCTAAAAACCAACCAAAAGTGACTTGGTGCACAGGGTAAAAAGGGGTAGGCACACCAGGTTAGAGGGAACTTGGGCGACCCAACGGTGCATGAGGGAATAACTTAATAATATTCAGAATGGATTGGTTTATATAGCGTGAGACCTCCCTAAAAAGGTCCGCGCACAGGATTGAGCAAGGTAACATAAAAAAAATGGGAAAAAGGGAAAGATTTTATTGTGAGAAGTTGACGAACCTGGAATGTTGGTCACAAAAATTAAATATAAACATTGTTGGGGTAATTTGGGGTCTGCTGAAGAGGTCTCAAGCACCAATTCACCAATAGGTAGACACTCCCATCTGAATTGGTAGAATACACTGACCCTGACTTCACTTGAGTAATTGATTGAAGTTGTATCTGACCCAAAAGCATAATTTCATAGATGGGATGGGTTTCAAAACCCCATTTTTCAACTAACAAAATTGAACCATTAGCGCTAATAGAGTAAACCATTTGTAAAAATTTACTTTGGTTGTTATCAGCAAGCAACCTAGTAACCTTTTTACTGTACAGGTTCGGTTTCCTCATGCACTTTGTTGCGTTTATAGAATGAATTATTAATTAATAAAAGTATGGAGACTATTATCTGTAGTTGATTATGAACTATATTTTTGGCCCAACGCTCGGCCAGTATTCCCAATTAAATACTTGTGAAGTCGTACTCATAGGGATTCATTCCCTTGCTCTTGTCCACTCAATCTTTGCTGAGATACCCTGGTGACAGTCTCTTTTAGCCTAACACACAGTCAGCAGCTATCCCTGATTGTGGCTCCTTCTTCTCTAGATCCCCACTCATATCTTTACTCTTCT
Source organism: Massospora cicadina (assembly GCA_022478985.1). Lineage (NCBI taxonomy): Eukaryota > Fungi > Entomophthoromycota > Entomophthoromycetes > Entomophthorales > Entomophthoraceae > Massospora > Massospora cicadina. The sequence goes on from JAKSZP010009772.1 coordinate 29,968, forward strand.
CTCTGAGAGTCTTATAATTATTGCCCTCTGCAATAATATTCTTGAGACAGAATAACACAATAGAAGCTGATAAGGGTTTATTATATACTGAATGGATAATAATACTGTAAACACTTGCAATTACTTTAAAACACTTGTAATTACTGTAAAACACTGTTTCTAATTATAGTAAATCCTAGGGAATATATATGGTGGGGAATTCAGCTATCTAACCCTCAATTGATACCTCTTTGATGAATTGGCAGCCGTTGCCATTGAATCGCCCATCCTTGTCTTGGCAGTGATGGTATTCCCCATCCTGGATAGGATTCTGTCATTGGACATCCTCGAAACCTCAAATGAAAAGAGTCAGAAAATGTGTTCCTAACATTTTCCTCTCAAATCAAGTGAACCAACCATATTTGGCTAGTGACCTGCTTAGGTAATGGTACTTACTACCCATTATGGCAGGTCACTCACCATCTGATTGATTTGCTAGTTTAAGGCGGCATCACTCAACTCGCAACTTAATATTCATTCCCAACCTTTCAGTGGTGAAACCCAACCAATCCCAATTGGTACACCTGATAGTTAATCACTATCAGTTGCCCCTATTTTGTTGGAAACTCCGCCCGATGAGATTTTAAGTATTTGTCTGTATCAATCCTCAACAGATATGACCAGGCGATATATCCCAAAATCCCCCAAACGTAGTTACTCCAAAACTTGGGCCGACTGATTTCTGATTCACTTCGCCATAAGAAATTTTCCCCTAGCGATACCAGGTAATCTAGCAGGCTGGGAATATAGTTAAAAATCCCAACACCATTCATTTTAACGCCTGGGCCAACGCATGGGGCTGGGCGTTAGGCACCTCATTAGTACCAATCTGGGCATATTTGGCCTGTACCCAGCGTTGATCTACTGTGTGCCTGAGGTCAGGGAGGGCCTGAAGCTTCACCTTCTGGGCCTCCTGTTGCCCAGCCTTATCCTTGGTGTTGGTCCCCACAATCATGTCATTTACCCATGACAGAGCAGGGTCAAAGATGGCCATCTTCTATAAAATTGAGACAAGGTTTCAGTTATAGCGTTTTATCGCCCCATTAATGGATAAGTTATAGGAGGCGGCAAGACTTTACTTTGTGCCAAAAAGTGAAGTAGGTTCATATATTATAAGCACGGTGAAATGTAACAGATTGTCTAAAAAAATTTTGTGGGTATCCAAGCTTGGTGAAATAAAAACAAACAAGGAAGAGAGCTGTGGCTTTTGCAGTGGCAGTAGGGAACAAATTCACTTTAATCTGTTTGGCCAGATGGTCCATGGTTAGGAAGATATATTTATTGCCGTGCAATACAGTGGGAAGAGGGCTATCACATCCTTGCTAATAACAAAGATGGGTCTGTTGGGGTGATGAATGAGTGTTGATACTAAGGGATGGCCCAGCCTTGGGATCAGCAAGTCATACAGGCCTCCAGGAATCTTGGATTGTTTCCACCATTCTGTCCCAGTAACATCTTGACTTTAACCATTCGCAAATCTTATCTAATGACCCATGCCCATAGTAGTATGACCCTCTAGAATAATGTTGGTTTATGAAGAAGGGTGAAAATAGCAGAGCCATTATTTATTGACATCTTATATAGTAGCCCATCCTTGATCTAAGCGTCTCAGATCATTTTTCAGAGCTCAGCTTAAACCTCATAAGTTTTCAACTCCCAGCGTTCAAGTTGACCACTCAGATTATACAGTTGGTCTTCCTCAGTGTTTAAAGCAGCCAGCACCGGCATCCTAGAGAGGGCTCAGTGTTCTTGGTGATTGCACCCATTTGGTGAACAATGGTGAAATCATAACTCTGCAACCTCAAGGCCACTTGAATAAACGTCCATCCAGGTTCTTCACCTTCTAAAGCCACCAGAGCGAGGAATGATCAGAGAAGATGATAAAGTGGGCCCCATGGAGATAGGAATGAAAGTATTTGACCGCTAGAAAGATAGCCAGGCATTTCTTCTCAATAACGTTATAGTTCCTTAAGCCATACTCATAGTCTTGCTAAAACAAGCCGCTGAGTGATTGACTAAATTTTTATGAATAGGATGATTAACAAAGACATTGCTCACATCTGTGAAAAGCAATAACGGTTGATAAAAATGTGGGTGGATAAATTGGTTTTAATGCAATGAGCAGTCTTCTTTACATTAAAGGCCTGTTCTTGTTATGGCCGCCACTCAAAGGGGGCGTTCTTCTTCAGGAGATAATATAGAGATTTATCTATGTCAGAAAATCGAGACTTAAATGGATGATAATAACCCACCATTCCAAGGATACTTGAATATCCCTTAAGCTCTGGGGGCGCGACATCTTTTTTTGGCTTCAATTTTGTCTGGTATGGTCTAAATGCCAAGTGTTGAGACCTTGTGTCCCATAAACTCCATTTTTGACTGTTAAAAGGAGTACTTAAAAATTTGAGCTTTATCAATGCCTTTGAATCCAATTAAAAACTTTCCCAAGATGTTCTACATGCCCATTAAAAGTTTATGAGAAGAGAGTGATGTCATTGAGGTAAACAAGTACACATGATAGATTCAAGTTTCTGAGGATCCTGTCCATGGTGAGTTAAAAAGTTGTTGGTGTGTTACAGAGGCCCTGAGGCATCCTTAAGAGATTGATAAGTCTTTTTGGCTATGAGCACGCACTTGGCTCAATTTTTGGGATGAGCTCCATTTGCCAATATCCACTGACAAGTTCCATTTGTAAAATAGTACTGTGATCTAGCAAGCAGTCAGAGAGAGTCAAAAATCTGGGGCTGATAATAATTGTCATTCGTGGTGATGGAGTTGAGCAGTTGATAGTCCATCCCCACTCTTTGGCTACCATCTTCTTATGAACCAGCAGGAGAGGAGAGGCCCAGGGTATATGTGAAGGCACTAAAAGTTCATCTTTGATTAGTTGTCTAAGCTTTACTGCAACCTGGGATTTTCAACCTTTTTGGTAAGGTTGGGACTGGAAGGTGGATCACCCCCTGTTCCCCACATGATGTAGAACCCAGTTCATTTTTCCAAAGCTGTATGTTGTTGCAAAAAATGGGCCCAATTTTTCCTTAAATAATCATTGAATTTTGCGCTTACAGTTTTCAAAAGATCATCAACTGATATTGGTGCCAACCAGGGTCACTATAAGGGGCGTCTCAACTCAAAGTCCCTTAGACTCCTAAAACTATGAACATTGTCAGCAGCCTCTACTGGTAGGAGTTGGAAATAGACTAAGGTCTTTTTGGACCTATTAATTTGTGTCTGTTGGTAAGGTTATAAAAAGCATTGATAAAGATTCAGCTTAGACTAGATCTAGAATTCTCAGTCAAGTCAGCGCCTCCTTGGAGGATGGGTTGTATAGGCCTCAGACTTCCAACATTAGTTTGAATGGGATGTTAACTTGGACCCATGTGCCACAATGATCTATTTTTTCGTAGGTATAGTTGTTTTCCCTAGGTAAGTAGATCGGCATGCCTTCTTATCCATCAACAGAAGGTGGGGCGGCCAGACCTGAGAGCCCCTTACTTGAAAATAAAGTCAATTTATTCAGCCCCATTCTATAAAAGGTAAACTTGGGCCTTGACCTCATATTAGAGCCATGGGAGTTTTTCAAAAATTAGGGGGACCCTAATGTTCCAGTAGAGGTAAAAATCCGTCATTATAATGTACTGATACTGGGTAGCTCAAAGAAACTAAGTTATAAGAAGAAGGCATAGCTTGGGTTATCTAGAATGATGATAGGGGTATATACTTTGAGCTTCCACAAATCTGATATGTAGGGAAGAACAGGCACCTATAGATTGGGTACATTGCGGGCCAGCCATGCCATACTCCATATAGTGTAGTAAGTCAGAAGCGAACTTGATATGCTTCATCAACTTAATGATACAACATTTTTAGGGGAACAAATATTTTCTATGGCAAGAACCGGGATCTTATGAATTCAAACTGTGATGCAGATAAACAGACTTCCAAATCAGGAGGGTAGCGTGAGAAAAATAGGAAAACCATTGAAGAAGGGTAAGCAGTACTAATTTCTTTATTATCAATGGATACCAAATCTTCTTATCCACGTACATTAGCTCCAGGTCGTTTGAGGTCAAATAGAATCCTTGAGGTGTGGTAGATGTTAGCATGGAGTGCCTCATCCTTCTTGCTGATTTGCTTTTCCCAGCCTCCTTGGTAAGTCATCTCCAGCATGTCTTGGCGCTATTCTGAAACCGTTGCATTGGGTGCTTCAGGGTTAAGGTTTCTTCTGTTCTTGACCACATGGACCTGAGGATGGTTGGAAGAACTTAAAGTAGTAGCCTTTAAGATTACAGGATCAAGCAGGGATCTTGTTAATTGCTTCCTTAATTTCTCAAATGCACGTATAACCGCTCCTTTGGAAAGTCATATACATTTGAACCCGAGAATAAGATCCCAATGTGGAGATGACAGCAGTAATGAAATTATATAATTTAATTTAATTGGTGGAACAAAGGGGTGCTCCTGATCGTAGAAACAACTCGCAAACTCCATAGGGCTCTCGCCTTTATTCAGGCGGATACCCATGAATACTTGCTTCTGACTGGCCAGGGTATGTTTGCTATTGAGTTTTTGGTTTAAAGTCATATGGTCCTGTTCCCAGGTGAAGCATTCTTTTTAAGTGGGGCGTCATGATTCCTTAGTAGTTCTGTTATTGAAGGAGTGAATATGATTCACTTTCTGAAGTTTTTGGCCTCTTCCATGGAACTATTTTAGGAGTACAGTCAAGAGGCAATGCTTTCCTAGACAGGGTGAACCTTTTTTCGAAACTAAGTTTATAGTTAGTACAAGAGGAATGAAGAGGATGTTAACGCCAGGAATTGATGCAGGCTCAAAGATATCAGATCCACATATTCACGGGAGACCTGATGGTACAAACGTCATCTTAGGTCCTCAAGTTCCTCTTGGATATCATCCCAGGTTCAGTTGAGGGATGAAATGGAGTATTATGGGCAAGATGCTCCTTTAGAGTTTGATTGTAGGCGCTTTGAAGGAGAAACTGGCCCTCAAGGGTGGTCATACTTGTCTCAAACTCTCACCAAATTTGTTTGAGCTGAGAGATGTTGCTTTCAGTAAGCTTGGTAAAGGCTCTAAAATTATACATTTCGTCTGACAAGCCTTAACGGAAACTCTAGGGTTGAGGGGGACTCCGTCTAATCAGAGTTTACATACCCGGGCTAAATTCCAGATTTGATCACATACAGCGGCTAGGGATGCCAAACATCCTTTTACCAAGGTTTTCAGGATCTCCAGGGATAGGCGCCGCAGTGCCAGAGGGCCCTCAAGGCCCTTGGGGACCTTCAGTACATAGGTCCCTCACATCCGTTGGGACCTTTGGGACCCCTAGGCCCTTCAGGCTCTTCACTCTTTGAGGTGTAGTTGTGAGAGGCCAGCTCCCAATAGTGTTGTTACAGAGCTTTACCAGATCCTCAACTTGGTAAGGCGCTGGTTCCAAGAAGCCTCAAGAAGTTGGATGTATTGGCACAGTTGACCTTCAAAGTAGCCAGCTATTCCGCTATCAAACACCGCAATTTGACCTCAGGCTTCAATGATTAAATGACAGTTATTGATAATGACCACTTGGTTGTCATGGATGAAGGAGGAGGCCACGTCGTAAAGATCAACAAAGTGAGAATGTATGGTTTGAATGAGCCCCAATTGTTGGTGAACTTTATGATGGTACAACCCAACTATCTTAAAGAGGTGATGAATAGCTGAGTCAACAAAGATTCTAAAGGTAGCAATCGTTTCCAAGGGTCAGTTCTCCCAATGGCAGCTGGGCCAAGATGTATAGATCCCACATGACAAAGGCACGAAAAAGTCATGTGAGCAGCTAGAGCAGGCACCCATGGAGTTGATGCTATTTATTAACTGTTTAATAATGTCGTTTAGGTTCATTTACTGAAGTTTATACTTATTTACGTCAATTGAGGGCAGGGAGAACTGGGATGTGGCCCAAAATTCTAAATTCTCAGGCTTCATGGGTGGCTCTTCAAACTTTGAGGTTCTAATCCATCAACAAATGTTTATTACCTGACCAGAGATTGCTCTTTGTGACTGATAGTATTCTAAAAACTTTGTGATAGACGTTTTCACTTAGGACAGCTCGTGCCCCCTGTAGTTAGCACCACTTCTCTTGATGTAGCAGTTTTATTGTCTGTCGCTGCAGTATAAAGTGATCTCAAATCTGAAAATTAGTGGAGAAATTGAAATCGAAAAAAGGAGATAATACAGACTACTTTATTGTGTTATAAAGCGTCAATATTTATAGGGTGTATGGGGATATGGTGCCTCAGGGACCTTCGAGGCCCATCAGGATCAGGATCTTTTACTGCCTTTCATATTCATCGCCTATATGGCGCCCCAATTGCATTACATTGTCCTTATGACCTCAGTGGTGGGGAAGCGCCTATCATATTTCTGGAAGCGTGGATGAAAGTCCTGAAGATGATTTCATCAATTCACATACTCATGATGCTTCCTTATTAAATCTAATTTTGTTGCCTTTAGTATGAGGCTTTTTTGTGTTTTCTAAGAGTCACTTGGTTGAGGCTGATTTGGGAGTAGAAGTTTTGGCTTGCTCATCATCTCAAATCCTGACAGTGACTAATAATGATCCTATCCATTTACTCATTAGTAATTTAAAAAACCTGTTAGGCGGTGACCATATTTTTTAAGCTATGAAATAATTATTTAATACTAGTAAATCAAGCCTTCAAAAGTCAAGTTTTGGAAAAGTGCAAAGATAGTAGACAAGGGTCTCTAAACCTACCACATCAGATGACGTAAGGATGTGAAGTGCAGCTGCAACTTTTCAAAGGGATATGGACAGTATAATGGGTACTTTAAATCTCTTATTTGTACTAGTTTATCTTGAAGGTATTAGCTTTTTTCTGTAACTTTTAATAAACATACAATACTTGGAGGAAGTCTTTCTTTTCCGTGCTAAGGATGATCATTAGATTTAGCTATGGAAGCGCAACTTCCTATGAGGACAACATGGATTTGGGGGTCAGATTGACAAGCATGGCTTACATCCCCATGTTCTAGAATTTGCCATTTTATAGTTTGTTCACTAAGTAGAAAGCGTAAACCAATGTGTCTCTCAGAATGATTAGCATTGCTGAAAGTTTTATTTTTATCAATAAATTTTACTATAATTTTTACTCCTTGAAAATGGCTTACAATCTAAGCAGACAGAGAACTGCTTTTTGCCTTTGTTGGAATCCTGTCTTGTTTGCTGCTCTCAGGTGCTTTTTACACAGGCTTCTAATAAAGCAGTGGCAGGAGTATTGAAACTCTCAGCTGCTGTTACATAGTTTAGGGATACTTTAGCACAACCTAAATAAATCATGAAACTTTATTAATAGAAAGATATTGGATTTTTTTATAGTTTTTCTGTTAAGTGTTAGCTTAGGGGTAAATAAGAAACCAAATAAAATTGGCGCCGCTTATTATATTTTTATTTGGGGTTAATAGTGAGGGGTGAGGGAATTCAGGTCAATTCTTAAACATCTCAATTTGGATTGGATTGTAGATATGGGTTTGACTTTTGGAAAGACGTAATCATGGAAGAGCATTTTAATGTAATCCCACCAGTCAGCAATTTGCATATAGGACTTTTTTGGGCAATTTCATAAGCTCCTAAGGGTTAATGGGTGAAATATTTTCACTTCCCTGAACCCACTTTATACCTAAAAAGGGGGTGGACTTTGCTTAAAAGTTTGAACTAAATTTCAGAAGGGTTAAGGAACCTCAGGATACTCTACTGATTCCGCCATAGGTTTGGCATGACCCTACTTCCAATAAAAGGGCTATCTGGCCAAGGAGTGGGGTAGCAGTATTACCCCAATTTGATGGATTCTATCAAGGATCAACAAGGGTATTCTGTTCAATATTGCCCTATTTAACACCAAAACTCTCTTTTCACAATATCATATATGTAATTGTCCGACGTCTTTTGATTAAGGCTTTTCCTCACCTAAGCTATGATACTTAGTACCAAAACTTTAAGAGACCTTTTCCTTGGTCATATGGACAAACAGTTCACCGCCATAGAGCAGTTCTATCAAAAAGTTAATTCTGAGGGAGACATACACCCCATGAATCACTGAAGCTATATTCTAGATGTTCATTAACATAAATCTTTTTTGCTATAATAAAAGGAGATTTTTAATATTTTATGTGTGAAAAAATAAGGTTCAAATTCTTGGAGTAAATTTTAGCAGTTATTGACCATACTTCCCTGCGCTAGTTGCATAATCTGAAGGAGCCAGAAGGGAGGTTGACATGATGGTTTTTAATATAAAGCTTACAATTTTAAAAACTCAGAATTAGCCTGGCCATGAACGCCCAAACGCTGACTCCCCCAAATTCAATCTTGGCTTTAGAAGCTAATTAAGCTATTAGATTTTGCAAAAATGTAACTCAGAAATATGTAAATGAACCTGAAGAGGCTCATCCTATGTTGGTAAAGCTGAGAAAGATTTTCTTCTTTAAAAATTGGAAATCTTACAAGGTTATCGATGAGCAACATTTTTTGATTCTCAACCCAATGAATAGACTTGATTATATTGGCCTATAAGAAGATGTGGAAAGGAAGAGATAAAAAGCAATTAAACAGCCAATATCTCACTACTATCAAATAATTGATGCATTTTGATATTCATGAGACTTAAGCTTTTTGCAAGGAATGAAAACTTGAGCATTCTACCAGAAAGCAACGTCCTATAAATTAGTTAAACCCTATAAATCCTGAAACACCAACTTTATTGATGTTATAGGCCCATTTCCCAACAGTTGTGGGTGATAAAGTATATTAAAATAACCATCTCACCTAACTATGGGTGGTGGTTAAAGGCAGTTTGGTACGGCTGCTAGAATGAAAGCTAGTTTTATTTTGTAAAACAACGATTATCATCATGACATCCTCACAGTTCATCCTAGTGGATAATGGTACTAGGTTTACATCTAATTTTCTAATTAATAATTCATTAGCTTTTAAGGCCATTGTCTGCTCCCTATCACTTTGAGAACAACGGCAACATAGAATGAGTAAATTTTACTATTGTTGAGATCTTACATAAATTGATTACTAGCAAGGAATACAGAGACCTCTTAAAGCCTTCCGCCGTTTTTGCATTCAGATATCACTTGGCAATGGGTCAATCTCAAATATAGTTATTATATGGGCAGTACACTAATCTACACCAGATTTAAACTTATACGCAAATGTAGAAAACATGAGTTTCACTCAAATCTTGCAAAACTCATGCAGACATAAATACAACCACAAAGCAATGCATACTATAACGCGCAAGATCTGAAAAATATTTCTAGGAATCGTGATAATTAGGATTAATAGATCTTCACTATCTTTGCCATAGGAAATTAGTATTATATTATGACAACAATGGCTTTAGAAGGACCATAAACTTAAAGCACAAAGGGAAAGGATCTGTTAGATTTTGTTTGTTGACTCAAATAGTAAACTCTTTAAGAAACCCATCATTGCTGATAGATTAAGCCATTTATTTACCATTTATCCTTCCCAATTTAACAAGCATAAAATAATGTATTAGTACAAGTTAAAACCGCCTTAATTAGATTGCCTTTTTATTAATTTATTGGTGCTATTATCAGACATAAGATAGTAATTTATGCCAGAAAAAGAGGCCAATTGGGTGAAAAATGGTCTCACAGCATTGACTTATTTTCACCTCCTATATCAGTACATCATATTTCACTGAAGAATAACTTTGTGTCAATTATATGAAATAGATTTATTAATTAAATTAAACATGAGTAGCCCAAATAGGGCATACCTAGTAATATGAGAGGCCTGTGACTTCACAATTTGGGTACGCATGTTATATGTTCACCTACCTTGTCACCAATTTTTGTTATTCGTCAAAATATGACATAGCTTTAATCAGATTGGGTTTAGAATGATTCTGAATTTTTAATTTATTATTGAACTAAAATGCTCCCAATAATAAAAGTTAGTTTGCCTTCATTTGGGCTGTATAATTGTCAATTGGTCTGTTTGTGGGCCAAATAAATGAAGATTTATTCATAGTCTTTGAAAAGACCAGTAGAGGATTATATCATGAAAGAACTCATATAATAGATGAGTTTGGCACTAGATACCAAGAGTATATAATTACAGCTCATGGGCGACTTTTAGAGTATCATATAACTATTGGTAATCAATAGATACCATTTTTTTGTTTATTAATTTTCATTATTATCTAATGTCATCTGTTGTTCCTGCATGCTGACTATATAATAATTAGATAAGTAGTGTGTACTTACTTCTTGAAAAGAATTACTCATCTTATATACCAATCAGAGAAGTAGTCCTGATTATTTAAAAGTATTTCTGTTTTTTATTAAGACAGAAGGGTTCATATTTTTTATAGCCAGTAGACTTAATAATGGTGAGCGTGCCAGAGTTAATTGGTTTTCTATTAAAGATTATGAGACTATTTACTGTCTAATTATGAGCAAATATTTCTTATATAAAGCGAGTTCATGTCCTAAATTTTTCTTATTAAGTCATTTAGCTTGCACCATCAGGTATAATCTTATCATGTTCCTTTGAGATTATTAAATTGATAGCCACTGATACATACACTCTGAAATACCCACTAAGGGCTACCTCAAGAATATGGTGCATGACAATTTCCTTAAGAAGTAATAGCCAAGCTTTGACCTTATTGCGCGGTCTCAAGAACTAATGTACCCACCCTTTTTTTGTTCCCTGTTGTTTGGGAAATAAAAAGGAAATGTTTGTCATGGTTGGAAAGTGACCTCATAACTGGGACCAACGCTAAGGACAAAGCAGTATGTCAGGAGGCAAAAAAGTGAAGTTGGAAGGCCTCCCTGACCTCAAGAATACCATAGATCAAAGCTGGGTTAAGGTGAAGCATGCCCAGGTTGGTCCTAAGGATGCAAGAGAAGTTTGGATCTGTATAACAACGGGTGCATCAGTTCAAACTAGCTTTAGGATGTATAAAAACGGTTTTCTTTGGTACATAGGTGAATGGGGTTTCAAAACCTGTTCAGTTTTTAAAATTTCCAGCTTGGGTCAGCCGCTCCTACAATCAAATACCTGAGTTTTGTCAATTACCAAGTACAGTTTATTGTCTGATTGAAGCATGCACTTTTTGGTGCGCCTCAGCTTAAACCCGCTTCCTTCAATTAATTGTTTCCCCAATTTCCCTTATATTCCTCATGTTGAGACCAATCAATCCTTTTGGTCAACTTCCCTTATAATAAACCCCCTAGCTAGTACGCCATTTTTATATTTATGGTATCATGGATGATCCTGTGCGCGGACCTCTTCAACGGGGTTTCATGCTACGTTAACCATTTTATTTTAAGCACTTTAGATCTATATGTTCATGCACCGTTATGCCGCCCAGGTTTCTCCAAACTATGGCGCCTATGCACTATCACTCTGAGAACTGAGTGGTTCTCATTTGGTTACTACCTTTCATGATAACCATTTTTGACCATAGATATTCTATCTCAAGAAACCTCTGCAGGACTCTAGTTCTCTAGTACTAATGACTAGTTCCTTGGCGTTGGCCCTGTGCACCATGCACTAACACGCTGAGAACAGTAAAGTTATAGACACTCTCTTTACACTTTTTGATTTACCACTAAACTTTGTATGCATGAACTTTTCCATGTGGGAATTTCATGAAGTGCAAACGGAGTGCGCCACCTGGTGGCCATGGCCGTGGTGGCGCTCACTACTGTTTTTGCATTTCTCTGAGAATTGGTGAAGTCTGGCATTATTCTCACTACCTCCAACTAGAAGGTACTAACCATTTTTGCCTGTACCTGGTGGATATAGCTGCTTTTGATCTGAGAGTCATGTTTCCCTGACTTTCCATTAAAATTAATAAGATGAACACAAGAAATTCTTTTTTTCCTGGCACCATGTTTGGATGATTTAGGCGGGGTCATCAACAAAAGGCCTGGGAGTGTTGGCTACGAATAACGTCATATAACCCGTCATGGAAAGAAAATAGGGTTTCTCACAGCTCAAAATGCATTTATATAATGACGTTACTCCATATACTACCAAGCTATGTCTCTTCTCTTACGGTTTTATGAATACCCCATTCCAGTATATAATATGCCCTGAGTGCCCCCTCTTGTCCCATGCCATGATCCGCAGAACTCAGGAGGAGGAAAAGAAACTACTATTAAGATATAAAAACGTTTATGCTGTTGCTGAAGATATGATGGGATATTGGCCCAAGCACTAAGAGTGGCCAAACATCCCTCACCATTTTTTATACAAAAACGTACCTGTGGGGTGTTAACTTCCATAAAGCAGAGTTTTGTGGTGATGCTTTGGCGTTCTCTGCTATAAATAAAGATCATTTGGGTTATTTTCTACTGACTGCTACCATTTCATCCCCTTTATGGAAAATCAGCACCGTTATTTTGTGAATACTGGAGCCTCTTAAAATTTTATGTACCAAAACCAAGCCTACTACCTTGAACTGAGTTACTTTCCAGGTGGTGTGGTTAGAGAGGGGCGTCTCAAGGTATCCTTACGCTGAAAGTCATGGGGTTAGTGGACTATCAAGTTGGCAACTATCATTTGTCTGACCACTTCCAAGCTATCAAAAACTTCTTGTACCCCATTATTTTGGGTGTATAGTGGTGGCGAAAATTTGATGTCAGTACTAACTTGAAAGAAAATAACCTATCTCTAACTTTGATGAATGGTCACAAATTGGTTGTTCCTTTGGTTGAAGCCAACTTTCAGGGCTATTTACCCCACTGGCCCAATATTCACACTCTTAGTCTTGCCCCGTTGATGAAGCCCTCTGTGGAGGTTTTACTACCTTCCTGTTTGGAGGGGTTGGAATCTTCATTTGATGCGGCTTTAGTTAACGCACTACCAGATCATTCAGATTTTGATTGTGAGTTAACCTCATTGTGGATCTGGTTCATATATCTTCTTCCATTTACCCATTGACTGTCCGGGAGGATGAGGCCTTAGAGGTGTGGGTTGAGGAGCATTTGGTAAAAGGTGCTATTTTTCAGCGGACATCCCCTGTGTGTTCCCCTCTTCTCTTTGTTGAGAAGGCTAATGGTACTTTACGCCCCTGCATAGATTATGGGAATTTCAACGACGTCACTGTGCCAGACTTACATCCCATCCCCCTGGACTCTCAGATTGCATGCTATGTGGAGAAGGCGAGAGTCTTCTCCAGGATGGATTGTTTAAATGCGTTCAATCAGATCCATATCAAGAAGGGCCAGGAGTGGTTGACTGCATTCCATACCAGAAAAGGAATCTTTCAATTTTGGGTTATGCGTTCTGAGATTAAGAATGCCCTTCTATCTTTCAACGTCGAATTGATGGGGCTTTGGGGGACCTGCTGGGGTTATTCGCGGTAGATTATATGGATGATATTTTGGTATTTTCCTCTGTCAATGAGTCCCATGCAGTACACCTTCAACAGGCGGTGGAGAGTTTGAGGGCTGCCAATCTTAAGCTGAAGATCTGTAAGTGTGAGTTCTTTAAGTTCCAGGTCACCTTTCTGGATAGCGTCATGTATGACTAAGAGCACATGATAACTCCAGACAAGGAGAAGGCGATTCTTGAGTGGCCCACTCCAACTTCAGTCAAGGAATTGAGAAGCTTTTTGGGACGTGTACATTCCTAAAGAAGTTCACGCCAAACCTTTTTGAGGTTGCGCCACCTTTGTATAAGGCAAGTGGGACAAAAGTACTTCAGTGCTCCCCCATTTTGGAAAATACCTTCCAAGCAGCAAAGTGCACCCTATTGTCCACGTACATCATTAGTCATGTAGATCCTTCAAAGGAGTTCATTGTGTCTACTGATGCCTCCAACTTCGCCATCGCAGCTGCCTTATTACAAGCAGGCGAAGATGGAATAGGGCATCCGTTAAAATATTTTTCTAGGAAGATGTCTAAGCCTGAGTTAAACTACACCATTTCTGACAAACAGTTATTGGCAGTGGTGGAGGCGCTGACTTATTGGCGTCATCACTTGCATAGCTCTTCCCAACCTTTCCTCATACATACAGATCACCATGCTTTGATTTACTACCACGCACCTCATGTCTTAACCCCACAGCAGACACGTTGGCATGAGACCCTTGCCCAATTTGTATTTTCTTATGAGTTCACTAAGGTCAAGGAGAATGGTTTGGAAGATGCCTTGAGCCGCAATCCTGCGTTAGCTCCTGATCCAAAGGAGGTAGAGGTTCATAACACTCAGTTGATGATTCCACTGGATAAAATTGTGTCTCAACTTCCCTCTTCCACGGCAACAGGCTAGCGCTTGATCCTCTGGAAAATGCGGAGGGATACAGTTAGTATAGAAAGGTAGTCCTTTCTCAGCTGTTATCAGCTTAATATGCTATGGTACTTGCTAAGAGCGTGCTGAATCAGGAGGATCTAATCAGGGGTTTCATGTAATGGATGAGATGGTGTGTTTTAGGGGCGCTTATGTGTTCCTACTGGACCACTGCGCCTGAAAATCATCTGGGACCAACATGACGGAATCATTATCGGTCAAACTAGAAAGGCAAATACTTTGGAGTTGATTTGACGCACATACAATTGGAAGGGCTTGCCTGCTCAGGTGGGACGGTATTGTAAAGCATGTCTGATCTGCATTTTAATGAAATCAAATTGACAACCTTTAGTAGGTTTGTTGGAAATAGTTCAAAAGGCTGAAGGGCCTTGGACTTCCCTATCAGTAATTCCATGTGGAATTACCTTTTCTAATGGTTATGATGACATCATGATGATAGTGGATCGCTTCACATAGTTCGCCCACTTTATTTCTTGCAGAACAACAATAACCGCGGCTGAGATGGCTAGGTTTTTGTCACTCATGTGTTTGCGCTTCATGGGGTCTTCCAAGAAATTATTAGTGATTGGGGAACCCAGTTTACCTCTGTCTTTTATTAAGAGTTGTGTAAGATTCTTCAGATTCACCCCTTCCGTTCAACTGCCTATCATTACAATCATATGGAAAAATGACCAAGTGAACCAGTGCTTAAAACAGTTTCCGTGGTGTTACACTGCAGTGGATCATTCAGATTGGGTTCATCACCTTTATATGGCCCTGTTTAGCTACAACAACACTTTGCATCCTTCAATCAGTTGTTCCCCACTTTTTGCCAACCATGATTTAACCCCGCCTTTAACATGGTAACAGCAGTGGATCTAAAGTGGAAGCAGTGGTGGAATTTTCCAAGACTATCAAGAAGGTCCACCAGGGGGTTTCCACAAGTTTGGAGGCGGCAATTCAAATATATAAGGAGAATACTGATGGTAAGCGATGAGTGGGTCCAGCGTACAATTCATAGGATCTTGTGATTCTTGATGCTTGTAAAATCCCTATCAAGCAGCCATGCAAAAACCTGGGACCAAAGAGGTTTTGCCCTTACTGCATTGTTAGAAAGGTGGGCCACGCCTCATACCAGTTGGATCTTCCTTCTTTGTTTTGGATCTTTTTTGTTTTTCATGAGAGCAAATTGACATTGTTTGAGGGCCCCCACCAAAGACTCTTGAGGCTTATCTCATAGATGAGGTGCCAGAATGGTAAGTGGAGGAAATAGTAGCCTCCCACAGAGTAAAAAGAAGCTTTAGTACTTGGTATCCTGAAAGGAATTTGATGAAGCGGAAAACAGTTGTTACCAGCGCATGACTGCACACATGCCCAAGACCTGATTGACGCTTTCCACAAGCATTTTCCCCAGGCTACTGGATATAAGATAAAGCAAACCTTTGCCATAATTAAGTTGTCCCCGGCCCACAAAAACTTTTCCCTGACGCATGCCCCTGGAGGGGGGGTAATCCCTAAAAGGATTAAAGGTGATGTCAGATTTTGGTGGTTGACTAAAAAATAACTTTTTGACAACCATCAGATCAGGCCAATTATCCTCCCAATGCTTGAGCTAATACCCTAATTCTCACCTCAAAGTCTATTTCAACTACACGGCTTGGGCTGAATAGCTCAACTACATTTAATTGAGTACTTTATCAAAAAGCTTGGGCTGAATACGCTCACACATTATGGCTGATTTTTTTAGTACTAGATGGTCCATTATGGCTGATTTTCATTGCATCAAATCTTGGCAATTGGTCCCAATTGATGGGAACAATATTAGACATCTAGCATACAGAATTGTTTAAGACTGATCTAAAGTTAACGCTTAAAATTCCCATGGACAATCAGATGAAAAATAACATAATCAATTTCCTGCCTTAGTGCAAAGTTAGTATGTCAAACTGTGTATTTGGCGTAATAGCACTTGCACATGGACTGCCTGAAAGGGAGTACCTAGTGCTATTGAGAGAGAGGCCTGCTGACATCCTGATTATGGGTACGCCGTCTAATTCAGTTGATGCAAGAATTTCACAGAAGGTGTATTTCATCAGCAGTATGACGAAACTCAAATCAAATAGATCCTAGGATAAGTTTGCATGCTTTTATTGAAATTTTTGTTTCTGAAATCATTCCAATTTTGCAAGTGTTTTGCCACTAATTAACCTAAGAATAGGTTTCAGTCATATCATCTCAAGGGCCAAACTGATGTGGTAAAATATCTGTTGAAATTTTATTTCAAATTTGGCCAGGAGATGCCCTAGAGGTATAAATATGGGCGCCTGGCCTAATGACAGACTATCAAATAAAACCTTCCAATAAAAGATATTTTATTTAATCCCTTTCCTAATTTTGTTCAGAATCCTTTCTTTGAGAGTGCTGACAAGCTGGAAGTGACAAACCCCCAGCTTATATATATCCCTGCCTTGTAAGTTGTTACCAATTACAAAGAAAATATTAAGCCTGAAATTGACCATAAGAGTTGAACTATTTTAATAAGCCTAGTGAGTTTCTGAATGGTCAGAATACCATAAGCCATTAACAAAATTGAGGATTAATCAACGGAATTTCATCCTAATTAAGCGTGCAGGGATATAATTGGCAAGCGAGTTATCCTAAATATTATACAAATGTCATGTTTGGAAAATGACATCATAATTGGGACCAACTTTAAGGACAAAGCAGTATGTCAGGAGGCCAAAAAAAGTGAAGTTGGCAGGCCTCCCTGACCTCAAGAATACCATGGATCAAAGCTTGGTTAAAGTGAAGTAAGCCCAGGTTGATCCTAAGGATGCAAGAGAAGTTTGGCCCTGTATAACAGCAGGTGCATTAAAACGAACTAGCTTTGGGATTAATGAAAACATTTTGCTTCAGTTTTTAGGTGAACAGGGTCTCAAAACTCGTTTATGTTTCAAAATTTCCAGCTTGAGTCAGCTGCTCCTACAATCAAGTAACTGAGTTCAGTTAATTACCAAGAATAGTTTATTTCTTATTGGAAGCATGTGCCTATTGGTGCGCCTCATCTTAGACCCACTTCCTTCAATTTATTGTTTCCCTAAATTCCCTTAATTCCTCAATATCAAGACCAATCTTTCCATTTGGTTGACTTCCCTTTTAGTAAACCCCCTTGCTAGTACGCCATTTTTATATTTATGTTATTGTGGATGATCCTGTGTGTGGATCTCTTGAAGGAGGTTTCTGTAAGTCCTGGGGAACGTCCGCTGGGTGTTGATCAGGCCATTTTCTTGTTCCTGAGCAAGAAGTCACCAAAGAGGATGGCTGTACCCCTCACAACTCAGGGCGATCTCGCTCACATGTTGGATGAGCGCTGAGTAACAGCTCTTTTGCTTTAGATCCTGCCCTCAGTACCCACACTCTCCTCAGCAGAACTGCTATGGGGAATCAGTGAAATCTGCACCAAAAACGCCGAAATGAAATTGATCAGAACTAATTTGAGGGGCAATCAGCCTGATGTTTGGATTTAAAATGGTCAAAAAGGTATGAAGACCAGTATATTGGTCAGAATGCCCAACAGTTCCAATTCAGTTAACATGACAATTATAAAAATCACCCCCTCCCAAAATCGTCAGGGATCATCCCTGACGGGCAGGTAAAAGCATCAGACACCATCAACAAGGGTTTAAAGCTCCCTGCTGGGAAATTGGGTGTTGCACCTGATGCAATGCCACTGATTGAACAAATGGCCCAGCGACTGAGCATGGGCAGGTTGGGCGTCCTGAACCATTCCCAGTCAAATGGACCCACCCCTATGAGGGGTGGTCCTGGGGGATTCCTGTTGCTTGTCAGGCTAAACGCCATTGCATAACTGTCAGAAATGCAGGTAAGCCTCAGTTCAGATGTTTGAGGTCAAAATATAACAGCAACTTGGCCTGCTGCCAAATTCTTCAATATCAGTTCCCAGTTAAATTATCTGTTCCCCATTCCCAAACAATTCGCCAGTTAGGTCAAACTTGAGGACCCAATCCTGGCTTGTTTCCCCTCTAAATCAACTACTATTTTATCAGTCACATCACACTGAGAAAATTGTTGGTCAATTTTTCTTCCTTAGATTTTCCATTAAAAAACCTTCCCCAAAATTAAGTTTTTTATGTTGAGAATTAAGCCGCCTCTTCCATCAGCACTCTTATGCCCCTTGGGGTTAATGGCCATGTTTGTCTGGTATTTTATATTGTGCCTGTATGAAATTCTGGCTCACCAGCAGACAGTGGAGAAACTCCTTTCCAGTTTCATATTCATTGTACCAGCAGCGGTGCTGTGGGCATTCTGGTTTACCATTTGGATGCTCTGGCATCTTGGCTAGCATGCCAATCTAATTCTTACTTGCTTTTCGCCTGACAGTTTCATGCTACGTTAACCATTTATTTTAAACACTTTAAATCTATCTATCATGCACCACCGGCCACCCAGGTTCCCTTCAGCCTAGGGCGCCTATACACTACTACTCTGAGAACTGCGTGGCTCTCATTTGGTTACTACCTTTCATGATAACCATTTTTTACCTAAGATATTCTAGCTCAAAAAACCTCTGCTTGACTCTAGTAAATCTAGTACTAATGACTAGTTCCTTGGCGTTGGCCCTGTTCACCATGCAATACCACGCTGAGAACAGGATAGTTATAGACACTCTCCTTACATTGTTGCAAATTGGTCAAATTAATTATACAAACAATTAAATTTTACTTAGATATATCTATCTAACATGTAATTAAGTCCTTGATTTTAATTACATCGATTTAAATATAATATTAGTTACCTATGGACTACTTATACCTCACGTCCACATTTTTTATGCAGTTTCCATCATTATTAATAATTAGTATTGGTTACCTCATCTTGCGCTGTCTAAATATCAGTAAATTTGAATTAGAAACAAACATTTAATATCTTTGTGTCCAATTATCATTTTCATAATACATTAAAACCTTAATTATGGTCCTGTTATTCATTTCATTATTATATTATATGAAAATAAAGCAACTTACTCTTACGCCAGCTAAACTCTTTATCAAAAGTTTAACATCTTATTCTTTATTTGTTTAAAAGTTCTTTTATTGTATTTGGTTGATTGTTTCTAGTTGAAAGCACCTAAAGACTTAGGTATTTTATTTACTTGACCTTCTCTGAATATTAATATTATCCAGAAATTCTCAAATGTCGCAAAATTAACAATGCTTTGCAATAAGGAGAACCCTGGGAGTTAAAGAGCGTATCTAGGAGGGATTAACTTTTTGAATTGCATTTTATTCATATTTAGCCTCTAAAAAGCCTATACCTATTATAATATATCACACAAAGCCACATATTTATTGTAAATATCTAATACTGTAGTGTGCTTTTAATTATCATTATTAAATCTTGCTTTTAACAACTATAGTTTCTATGTGTTTACAAGCTCTGCCATCAGATAGTATCTTATTTTTTGTGTGTTTACCAAGTTTTTTTTTCTAAAATTTAACGCCCCTGCGCCAATTCAACACTAATTTTGTGCCCAATCAACCATTAGTCCCTAACCTCTTAAATGTACTTGGCTGTTTTGGAACATTTGTAACACTCCTATAGCTATACCAAAACCATCCTCAGAAATCTATTCTGAAATCAAGCAGTCATTAGCCTCTAGGTCTTTGAAAGCTTATTATCCCACTTTTTAGTTAGCCTCTGACCAAGTTTATCATGTTTTGATTCTGAGCCTGCTCTCACTTAGTGCAGCTGCTGAAGATTAATAGTTTTTAATTTCAACCAAAGCTTTTAAAGTTAATAAAATGTTTGTAATACACTTTGGGAGTATGGTATTAAAGTAGAAATCCTCTAAAAAATTTTATAAAATATTTTCCTTGTGCCAGGCGGGAAACCCATTGGCTCACTATTTATATGAATAATACCTTTGAGCCCAGAATCTAGATCTTAGTTATGTCATTAAACAGACATAACTCCATAAAAACTCGATTTATCTCTATTTGAACCTGCATATGAAAAGTTCTGTCTTTAGGCCTTGATCACGTGATTGCTAGTCTTTTTCGTTATTTCTCCGCCTCAACTAACTTTTAAATTTTGTAAATAGCAGCAAGAGTCTCCTATAGAAAAGATCCTTATGAGAAGTGCTCTAACACAGCAGTCACACTAGGAAGTATATGCTGTTTAATCTTCACATACATAATCTTGGTGGAATTGGAGGGTTAGCAAGAGTCTAACCTTGGGGTACAGCTTGATCGTCCATCTAATAGTGAATTTAAACTGGAGGTACCTCTCATGGGTCAAAAAAGAACACTATTTAGAAAAAATTCTCAGTCATTTTACTATTATAAATTGTAACCAAGTAGTGACCAAATTTGGCATTCTACCTTTAATAAAATTAATTTCAACTAAAAATGAAGTTTATTTAGGCAAAACTATTAATATTTTCGCTTCTAGACACAAACCAAACTTAGTATCTAACTTTTTTGAGTTTTTGTGTGCCAGTTAAGGCACCCAGTGCAGGTAACTTTCAGGATGAAACCTGGGGTACTGCCCCCGCTACACTGAGGCTGCGCGAATTAAGCACCATGGAAGTGGGCCTGACCATAGATGGGGTGGCTCAAACCATCATATCTAATTTAATATCTGTAATCTCCTATGAGCACAATATTCTTTGCTACAATCAGGATTTTGAAAAAAATATAGAAAATTCACTTATATCTATTCTCTCATAGCAAAAGAAAGTAACTAAATTGCATTGTATTTAGGGTGGCAAACTAATCTACTCCCTTTTATAACTATTTCTGAAAAAATATATATCCCTATGAAAATCCTATTTTTAGTTCTTCCAGTGATTCCTGCTTTAACATAATAGCTATAATGAACATACTAATCTTTCCAATACTTTTTCTTCTCTCCAGAATAAAATCAGCAATTATATTTTGACAAAAACTGAAGCCTCCAAGAATTCTAGTATTAAAAACTAGTTAAATAATTGGATTTGATCTACTTGACTGACAAAGTGATCTTTGGGTGGTGCTTCACAGTCTATCACACCACACTAGATCTAGCTTTTATAATTATAAGTTGGAAAGTAATAAATATCTGACTACTTTTTGCAGTAAAGAACTAAATGTATCTAACTATTTATGGATATATTGGTGGCGCAGGTGGAATCAGATCTAAACTGAATGCCTATAAACTAATCATGACTCAGAAATTAGCAGAAGAAATAGTTACAACAAGAAGCTGAAAATATATAAATGACTTTTCTTAAATACTAATGTGAGAAACTTTATACTTGTGGGTTTATAAAACCTAAGTTTTATAATCCTTTGACCTCTGTTTAAAGGGTTAAAACAATCTCTTGACGCAGCTACAAAGAGTTTTTTACCAGACTATCACATTTCTGTCAATGTACAAGCTTACAAGTAGTAGTTAGATGCTTTCCCCAGAATCAAGATATGATATAATGGCTTAACCAGCTTAAGGCTTGTTCAGAGACCCAAGTGAATTTAACTCCAAAAAAAAAGTTAAGAGGTTAAGTATGTAAAGTAAACAATGCTAATATTTAAAGTACAGGAAAATCAAGCTTAATATGAGAGATAGGCGACTACCACTTGTAAGTATGAAAGTAGTTTCAGAAGTGTAAAAGGTGATGGCACAGTACAAGTTTATAGCTGGATTAGATTAGTCTTCATCATTGAATTCTTTGCTGAAATCAATAATGATAACACAGTTAAGTGGCTTACATCATCATTCATCAAGAAGCCAACGGACATTAAGGGATAATAAGTGGCATAATATTTAAAAGGTGGAGAATAGGAGATTTCAAATAATGGGTACAACCTCATACTAAATATCAAGATGATAATAATCTGGTTAGGGCATTCTTCACTATCTCATCAGCCAGTGCACCATAGCAGGTATTTACCCAAAAGCTTTGTCATGACTTCAGCGTTAATCAAAGAAAATTCTCAGTGCGTTGTATCATGATGTAATTATGATTAAGGTTCTTAAGACCAATATGGTATCAATTGGTAATTAGATTAGTAATAATTTTTAATCTGATCTTGATAAAGGTGGTAACAAGTTGGAACCCAAAGTCAAAGCTTCACCCATATGAGAGTGAAGCCTGACAAACACTATTCTGAGTTTGGCTGCAATTTATGGCTTAAGTGAACTATGTTCATATATCTTATGTAATATACCCCTTAACACAGAAAGAATATGCTCTAGATTTGATATAAAAGATCAGGGAACCAAGGTTATATAGGCGGACCTCTCTAGTGTGCCCACCAAATTTACTTCTGAAGAAAGTGGAAGCCCCCTTCTCTTTGTGTTGATTATGTTAACCTAAAAAACGTCGCCAGCCTTATTTAAGTTCCATTCTCATTGAGGCACAGATTTTTGATATGTTAAAAAGCCAAAAATTTCACCAATCTTGACTGCTTGAATGTATTAAATCAACCTCACATTAAAAAGAGGATATAATGACATAATGTTTTCCTGATGTGTAAGTATTTACCTATTCAGTTCATGCATTTGTCCTCAATAACGCGCCTGCTATCTTTTAACTTCATACTGATACACCATTATGAGATTTTTAAGAGGTATGTGCCTTAACTTTATGGATGATATATTGGTTTTATCCCCAGACTGAAATTCCTATGAAATACACTTGTAATAAGTCATAGAATATTTAAGAGGGGCAAGCTTGTTGTTTAAGGTGAGTAATTGAGAGTATATATATCTAAGTCACCTTTATGTGAAACGATGTTTTTGAAAAAGGCCTTATAATCACTCAGTACAAGAAGAGCATACAAGACTGGACAATGCCTACATCAGTGAATAGTTCAAAAAACTTTTATGAGAAATGCACTTTCTTCAAAAGGTTTTCCTCAAACATGTCTATGGTTGCCACGGCCTTATATAAAGCAATTGAGGAAAGTTCCAGCATTGTAATCCAGAGCTTAAAAATGCTTTCTAGGCTGTAAATACACCTTGCTTTCCGCGCCCATAAGTCACCATGTTGGCCCTACCAAAGAGTACAGTTGCTAAATACAATCCCAACTTTTTGCAATTGCATCTTCTTTGTTAAAGCTGGATGAAGATGAAGCTGAGTATCAAGTACATTTATTTCACGCAAAATAAACCTTCCAGAGTTATACTATGCTTTATATGACCGGGGTTTTCTTGCAATGGAGGAAAATTTAACTTACTGGCGTCACAATTTTAAATGTTTCAAACCAACATTGTGTAAGTATTCACATTTAGCCTTACTTTGATACCATGCACCTCATGTGTTTACCTTGTGTCAGACCGCTGGAAAAGTAACTTTGCTTAGATCATTTCCAAATATAAGACTGAATAAAAAATCCTAAGATCTTTGAGCTAGTTGTATTTGTGGAGCATGCTAATAATAGACTGCGCTGGCCCTCAGGGTTGGTTACCCCCCCCCCATTGAAAAAACAGTCAGAATACAGTTTTTACAGCAATCTTTATTAACAAATGCAAAAGGAATAAGGCCACCACGAGTTCTATCTATGTTTTCAAAGGTGTAAATCATTGCAAATAGGTATACAGCGGAATTTTTAATTTTACAAGTAGATTTAGTTTTTAAAAATTAATATCTAAACTAAAGTAGCGGAAAAAGGGTGCTGAATGGTTGACTGGACCTAAATCATTGGGTAATCTAATAGGGAAGATAATATTATTAACTGATGCTAAACTATTATGTAACATATCAAAATTATCAGTGATTATAGACAAAAATATCCCAAGTATATTCAAAGCTTGGGATCCGCAGCCTAGCAGTTCTACTTAATTATTTGACTAGATGGCATGGGCCCAGGCTTTGTTGGTTAAGTTGACTTAATAATAGTCAACTTAATGACCTAGGATCATGGGCTTTGTTGGTCTATGTCAAACTTAGTTTTAATATCAATTGAGTTTTTTGATCAAATTTATTACTAATTAGTGGCAAAAATCGCCTTGGTATGTGCTACTGTTGCTTGAGAGGAGTGATGGTTTAGTTATTTTCAGATGCGTCAGAGTAAACGCAGTCTTGAAATAAATATCTGTAAAATACTGACCATAAAGCCAAGCTAAGTTACCGCAGAGCCTCATAACTTGTAGACCCTCTGAAGTCTTCATCACAACCTGCTGGTTAAGTAGCAATGTGAGGTGAGGGGTCTGTATAAGGTGTAGTTAAGATTGAACCCTATAGTTTTTCCCTAATTTTATACAAATAAAAAACGATCTCTTAGTATAAAAAGTTGATACTTAGTATACAAGATTTTTGTATTTAATACTTTTTCGTTGTATTAAGTTGAGGAATTACTTGGGATCAGAAGGATCGGGGCGGTGAGCCATTATATAAGTAAATGACAGGAGAATACAGCCTTGAAGTATAATTCCTAAGGAGCTTAAATCTTAATTACTGTCACCGTCTGGTCTATTGTCTCCATATAATAGGCGCTCAAAACTCCAATATATTCAGAAGAAGAATCAGGCCATCTGAAGTAGGCCAAAACTTCAACAAGGTAAAATGGACAACAGTGGTATCTTTTTGGGACCGTTGCCCTATATGCTTAATAATGGGGAACTGGGACTAAGCGCACTACTGCCAGGAATATATTGCAATCTAATCACAGAGTATTGACATCATAAATAATTGCTGAACCTGACTCAGATCTGGCCAGCCCAGTTTGATTGGTATTAATTTGGTATTAGAAATATTCATTCCACTGCAATTGCACTTGGCGCAATGACAATGACTCCTCTGGCAGACAGCAGTTTGCACCCATGAGCAGGCAACATATAGCCAGTTCCATTGGGTTGAGTGGGTTTAGTACTCCCATACTTGTCAGGTGCATGCTTATTTGTAATAATTCTGCTGTGGAGAACAGATTGTGATTATGAGCCTAATAGTGACTTGATTGATTTAACTTCACCTGTTACTTCTTTATTTATCCAACAGAACTTAAACCATTAGGGTGAACCTCCCATGGACAATTGCTACTTACCTTCCGCTGGTGATGGCTTCTGACCACTGCCTCCTCCTGACAAACCTCTAAACTTTTCCCCAACTGCCCTTGGGGGGTGAATAGAGGATGAAGAGGCGTGTTTCTCAGAGTATACGCCGTTACCCACCTCTCATATACAATAAGGGCTAACTCACTCAGGGTGACAAGAGGAATGGATGGCAATTTCTTCCCCTTCTTGGTTGAAATGGGAATTCATTCCAATCTAGCCACATGAGTTGTACCCCAGTACATAAAATTATGAATATGAACTGGACCTTGTAATATTTTAGATATAAGAGGTAATAATCCTGGGACCCTGAAACTTGAAAAATACTAACCTATGAGCAAGTCCTGGATGATAAATGAGTAGCCGCTGCCTTTCACTAGCTAATTTTCTACACCTCAAAAGAAGTTCCAGCCCTAAATTAATTACTATCTTTAAATCAACAGAGTTTTATATAGGTTTAAATAAGCATGTATGCTATGATATAAAAGGAAAAAAATCAATATTGTCAACTGCAATCTCTCATCCTCAATAAAAAGGCTTAAACAGGGGCCTCATCAGTTGTAAAAATTTGATATCTGAAGTTGCTCTTATAAACTAATACAAAAATT
>JAKSZP010009773.1:0-55874 GCA_022478985.1 Massospora cicadina
TCCTCTGATGACAGTCCCTTTGGCCCAACACACAGTCAGCAGCAATCCCTTAGCCGTGGTTCACTTTGTCTCAAGATCCCCGCTCAGATCTCTAATCTTCTCTGAGAGTCTACCAATTATTGCCTTCTGCAATAATATCCTTGAGATGGAATCTTCACGCTAGATGCTGATAGTCTAACTATTACCAAATCTACAGTCAAACTAATAAGGTTCTTTATTAGTTCTTTCCTGACCGTAGACTTGTGTCAATCAGTGAGTATTTTTTCAGTGTGATACTTGAGTGTTTAAGTGTGTGAGTGTTTTTTAATATAGTGAATTCTAGGGAATTTATAGGGGATTCGGCTGTCTAACCCTCAGTTGACACCTCTTTCAATGAAACGGCAGCTGTTGCCTTTCAATCACCCTTCCTCCTCTCAGCAGCAATGGTCTTTCCCATCCTGACTAGGATTCTAACGTTAGACATCCTTGAGACCTCAAACAAAAGAGTCAGAAACATATCATTAACGTTTTTCTCCTGATCCAAGCAAATCATCCATAAATGGTTAGCAACCAATCGATTCACTAGTTACAGGTGGCATCACTCACCTCGCAACTCATTAAACATTCCCTATCAGTTGGTGATGAAACCTGACCAATCCCAATTGGTACGCCTGATAGTTAATTACTATCAGATGCCCTTATTTAGTTGGCCACTCCGCCTGATGAGATATTAGGTATTCATCCAGATTGATACCCAATGGATACAACCAGATAAATATCCTAAAATCCCCCAAATGTAGTTCCTCCAAAATTTGGGTCAACAAAGTTCCAATTCACTTCGACTTAGGGAATTTTTCACCTAGTGATTCCAGGTAATCTAGCAGGTTGGGAATATGGGCAAAATCCCAACAACACAACTAATTTATATTTTATCTTAAGAAAACTAGTTACACTTTAGTAAATCCTAAAAACTAACAAGAAGAGGATTTTCAAAAAACTAGCCAGGTGTATTCCTCCCATAATTTCTGAAATAAGGTTGATATTAGTTGAGGCCGGAAAATCAATTAGCTACCTTACTTCAATAATTTTATTAATATAAATTATTAATTTGTGCTCTCCATTTAGTTGGGTTGATTATTTTGAATCAGCCAGATGAGGAAAATATTGGGAACATTCTCCAATATTGAATTCTTGTGTCAATTATCACCAATTAGGAGGCCTTGAAAATTTACAATTCATATATAATATTTTACTTGGATCTACCAGTGACTTACACTGAGGATAATCAAATAAATAATTAAATAAGGTTTATTGCAAAATTTCAACTTGATGTCAAAGAGTTTAGTCACTGAAGACTTATGCCAAGGATAAACCAATAATGTATTAACTTTGGATTAACTAGTGACCTATGCTGAGGGTAAACATATTGTTGGCAGGTTGCTGAGGTTTTAGATAGTTGAGTAAGTAAAGAATATTCCACCACCTGGAGTTCAGAATGACCATTGACTAAATGCCAAGGATATTTGACTAGTTTTATAAGAGTTTTTTATTTATGATTGACCAGTGATGAATATTAGGGATGAATTGACTTAATATTTTGTGTACAAGTGTGACCAATCTAGAGGGAATAATTGCCAACATAGATTCTGATGATTAGATGGGATGTCAGCGATGAATACCAATGATTGTTGATAGGTGGGCAGCGGATTGCCATTGAATCGCCCAAGTATAGATAGTTAGAATTTCCCTCTTAGTAAAGATCTCTCTTGCACCCAATTTTACTAGTTGTTAATAGTTAGGCAGCTAGATTAAGGAAGTCGATACTGGAGATTTCCAAGGTAGGTGCTGGGTTAATGCACCTGGAAAGTTGGTGCTACCAACTCCCATACTTGAAGCTACAATGATGTACCATAGAAACTTGGCTAACTGGCTACCACAACAAAGGACTTACAGCCATCGTTCATGAAGGTAAAGTAGCAAGAGATCCAGGCCTCCACAATAGGGGACAGGCTCACCAGTGCACACCCAAGAGGGGCCAATTAGTCAAGGTGAAGTTGTAAGTCTCTGGATTGGTGGGTTGCCCTGCAGACTTATAGTGGAAAGGTATGACAATTAAGGCAAAACAGAAATGGCCAGCAATCCTCATATAGTATGTTCTGGAACACTAGCAGAGCCCTGATGTAGCGGATTGCAAAATTTGTGATATTATGCTCACTACAGGGGGCTCCACTGGTCTGCTGCTTAAGTAACTAGAGGTATGGTTAGGTGGTAGCAAGAGCCACTTGTCTAATTTGTTTTGGGGGCGATGCTGTCTGGAGGAATCTTATCCCAGCATTCAGTCTCTGGTGCCACTTGAAGGTGGTGTGGTTGTGCCAGAAATCTCTCTTTAGAATGTCAGAAAATTAACTAGATTGATTCCTCCCATAATTTCTAAAAATAAGGGTTATTATAAGTTGTGGTGGCGGACCAATTAGCTCCCTTATTTCAATGGTATTAATGATAAATTACCAACATTTGCTCTCCATTTAGTTGGGTTTACTATTTCAATAAATCCGCCGTATGAAGAAAGTGTTAAGAACAATACCTGATAATCAATTATTGTGTCAATTACCAGCGCCTAGAAGCTAAAGATAATTGATGAATCATATGTATAATCTATTAGGATTTTCCAGTGACTTAAGCCAAGAATAATAAATACCTAATTAGTTAAGGGCTATTAGTGGAATGCCAATTTGACTTCAAAGTGTTTGGGATTACAGGAGACTGATGCCAAGGATAAACCAATCATGTATAGAATTAGGACTAGCTTGCAACTTATGCTGAGGAAAAAAATATTTTCAGTGGAATGTTGAGGTTTCTGATAGTCAAGCGAGCAATGGACAATTCACTGCATGGACTTCAGAATGACCAGAAACTAAAGGTCAAGGATATCTGGTCAAGTTTTTAGTAGAATCTATATATGATTGACCAGCAACTGATGCTGAGGATGGATCATCTTAAAATCAAATGTTTGAGTGTGACCAATTAAGAGGGAATGATTGCCAGAAGAAGTGCTGATGTTTGGATGAGATGCCAGCAATGATGCAATTTTTGTTGATAGGCAGGCAGCGTTTTCTCATGGAAACACCTAGGTATAAATAGTTAAATTTCCTTCTTAACAAAAATTTCTCTTGTAACAACTTTTACTAGTTATTAGTATCTAGGCGCTACATTAGGAAAGGTGGGACTGAAGATCCCCAAAGTAGGTTCTAGGTTAATGCACCTAGATGGTCAGCGCTATCAACACCCATATCTCAAAGCTACAAGGAAGCACCGTGGGAACTTAGCCAACTGGCTGCCACAATAAAAGACTGATAGCATTCAGCTATATGGGTGTAGTAGTAAGGGAGCCAGACCTCCTACAATGGGGGATGGACTCACTGGTGCACACCAAGAGGGGCCAGCAATTGACCATGAGGGTGAAGGAACAACGGGTCAGGCCACCCATAAAGGGGACTAAGGACCTTCAGTCACCCAAGAGGGGACAATTAGCCAAGGTGAAGTTGTTGGTCTGCTGGATTGGTGGGTTTCCTCATAGACTTGTAGTCAAAAGCTACACCAATGATAGTGAATCAGCAAGGGCCAGCAGTCCTCATACTGTTTGACATGGCACACTAGCAGGGCCCTGATGTAGTAGATTGAAAATACATGACAAGAATAAAGTTTTATATGTTTGAATTCTTAAAAAAATACACTATTAAAGATACTCATATATGTGGCTGACTTTATTGTACAAGAAAGAGTAAACTGAGTAGCTCTTTTGGTTATATTATTATACTAAACAAGAAAAATATTAATTTTAGGGTTGCAAAAGCAGCCTGTAAAGATGTAGTTTAGCTAATATTAAAACATAAACAAAATTGGTAATGAAATTTAGGAAAGTATAAATAAGAAGCATCTATTACCTGGCTAAAAAGATTCTTCAGTAATATAACAAAAATAAAGGGGTTGTATTAAATGCTTACAGGGATTGATATTATCCTTTTGTTAAATACATTATTTTAACTTCAGCCTCTATTTTAGAAAGCCAAGAATAACCAGGCCAGATTCTTGAAAGCTAAGGTATAAAACTAAGATATAGAAACTTATGTTTAACTTAATAACTAGGTATAGCTAGTTGCTAATTTCTTATGAAAAACAAGAGTAATTTAAATAAAGCTTAAAATTGTCATGGCAAGTTGTTTATAGAAGTGAAGGATAATGGCACAAGTGCTTAAAATAAAATTTTAAAGTTATATGAGATGGATAATGTAGTCAAGGTAAATCTGGCTTTTACTGCCAATGAAATCAAATCTATAAAAGAACTCATTAACTAAGAAATAGCACACTTTGACCCACTAAGGCAGATGTGTTAAAGAGTGGTTAGCCAAGTGGGATAAATACAAAGAGTATGGTTAAAGACATTTCTAGAAATGCTGCAGATGCACATATAATGCCCTGGCCTCACATGGTATACAAACCAAGATCAAAATTAAGGAGTCTCAGAATCTCTGATTGAAACCCTATGGGTATGAATGGCAATCAACTTATAGCTGAGATCTTGTTAGAAATGCCCCTTTTACTGGAATTTTATAATTGAGCGGTTCAGTTAGGCAGTTAGTCATTTGAAACTATAGTGTAGGATGCAGACAAAATTGTTGGGATTATAATATTTGAAAATCAGCAATGAGTGGCACTATAATGTGGGGTATCAAATAAATTGGAAACCTTATCAACTAGGTGATTAAAATTTTTATATACCTCATTGGTCAAAGTTAGGGAACTCCCTAAAATCATTGCCGTACCCCCTGACACAACCACAATTGCTAAACAACTATGCAGGGGGGGGGGGGTCACAACACAAACTACAACCTTAGGGAATTGAAAGCAGACCTTAACAATAGATTGGTAATCTCCAACCAGTGTTCAACCACTTAGAAGTTTATAAACAGGCAATGTGAATGGACAAACACTGTAGCCTGTATTACACTTTTAAGGATTGTCCCAAGTGTGCTAAACATGAAGCAGATATTGACATCCACTACTTCAAGTATACCATGTTCAAGAAGTATTGGTCTACCTTAAGGTTTTTTGTCTGGTGAACATTCCCCAGATATTCACCCTTTATAAGACCTATTTATTGCAAAGATGTTCAAGAAACAACCATTCCATCTCTAGCATTCTTGTACCACTACTGTATATGGGTAGGTTACATGACAATTGTGGCCAAGTAATTGAGTCATGAATGCCCCTATTACAAAGGGTTGTTGCTCAAAGCAATCAGGATACTCTCCAATCTTGTGCAAATCTCAAAGGTTTTGCACTCTTAATAGTGGTATTTTAAAACCTCATGAATGGCATTTGCCCCTATGTCTATTGTCTATCACAACGAGGTGTAAAGACATCAGATCAAATGGCCCATAAGTCCACTAACACTAGAACTGTGGCTAGCAATGGCAACCTCCAATCAAGATTGGTCAGCAATGCTAGCCAATTAGCAGCATCCCTTCCTGGCCTTTTTAATTTGGCTAAGCCCCCCACTTCTACCAGTCCCTCTTACTGTTAGTTTCATTTTTTAATTTAGATAAAAGTATGGAGTTTTTCAAAAAAAGCTTAGCGAGGTAAATCCTGCAACCACTCAGGTGCAGGTTTGGTTAGCAACAGGTTCAAAACCCGTACTAGCTAGGACAAAACATCATTTCTTACCCTCCTATTATTACTTTTTGTTTTAGAAAGACAGAATAAAAATATGGAGATAAAAATAAAAAGGAAGATAGAGAAGTTGCTTAACAGGGTGGTTCCTGATACCACTAAAATTTTTCAATTAAAAAAGACTGATGTATTAATTTGCGCAGCACGCTCATTTAAAGTGGTTGTATTTCCAAATTTTATTTCATTTGAGTCAGCTTTGGGAGTTCCTGGAACAATCAGAATTCTAAATAAATCAAGTTACAAGTATGTTAAATAATTTTTATAGAAAACTAGTTTTCCAATTACTACTCCTTTTATGTGAATAATAAAAATCTTGAACTGCAGAACCTTTTCTTTAACTTTTGTCTTTTACGTTAATTACTACAGTCAGCTTGCTTTGAAAGCAAGGCAGATTAAGTTATACAGTTTTTAGACTTTCTTCACTACAGGCAATAAGGAAATGATTTTAGATGATTTTATTAGCAATAAGATAAATATTCAACAAAATGCAGCAGATGTAGTTCTGACTGCATTTTCGAGAAAAGGTTTATATAAGAGGCCAAAAAACTAAATAAACTGATTTTTTGACACTTATACAGCGAATCCTTAATGAAACAAAAGTCTTACAATATAAAAGAGATCTTAATCTTGGGACCATCTCAGTACTAAAAAAAAGAGATCTTAATCTTTGTAATATCTTTCCTTAATCGAGCGGTACTTTTTAAGAAAATATAGAGCCTCGAGTTCTTTAACTACGTATTTTCCCCTCTCAATAGCTTGATCTATTTCTTTTTGTGTACTTAACTTCTTATTTCTTTCAAAAGCTTTTCGAAGCTTTTCATGAAAATTTTCATATCCAGTTGGATAATCTCGCCCTAAGTACACAAGTTGTTTATATAGATTGATAACATCTTTTCTCCTATACATTTTCGCTAGAATCAAATTGTTAAGTAATTTTGAGAAAGATAAGCTTAAAGATATCTATAAAAAAGGAAAACTAAAAGCAAGAAACCAGAACAAGAACTTATAAGTTAGAAACATAGAAGCAAAGATAACAATTAAGATACTTGATGCTATCGATTTTTATTTTTAACGCTTAAAAGCCTTTAAAAGCAAAATATTCCGCATTTTTAAATTATTCTAATTCAAAAATAGAAAAAATTCAATAAATTGGTTATCGAGAAGGTACAAAGCAAAAGGTAACTATTTAGCACTTCTTATTTTTACAAAGAATAGAGAAACATGAAACAAAATTCACCTTATAATACACAGTCAAGCAAGTAGTTGACCCCTTAACGGTTAAAAAAAATAAACCCTGAAGGAACAAAGGCACATGACCGAGTTAAATTTTGCAAAAAACCATGGTTCTCAAACCGCAAGTGAAGGAACTTAGCAAAAAAGCGGGTAGGCTTAAGTTTAAAGTAAAAAGTTTAAAAGAGGCTTGCGATAATAGATATATAGAACATAAACGTATGAACTAGGTTATATAAAAGAAAAAATACCTTAAACCCCTGTATAAAGATATAGAAGCATTTGAATGTGTTCGACTAAGTATTTTCTCTCGGAACCTTTGACTTTGGTCTGTGACGTACTTGCATCAAAGTACTTGATGCCGTGGAGTTAAGCAATAAGTGGATCGAAAAACCGCGCAAGTCCAAGCATCATAATATTTATATTAAGGGTTGCTTCAGTACAATTTAAGATTTTCTAATGGAATGTGAAAAAGAAAAATGAGCCAATAATAAAGCTTAAAGCCCATACATAGAGTATGGCATTTAATCAGTACTAGATCTAAATTATCTGAGATTTGCAATCTATAACAATATATAAAGAGAAGTTGCCTGGACGATTTGGTTTCAACATCATTTCTTCAAACTTATTTTTGAAATAATTGGCGCATTTATTTCAGCGTCATTTTCTGGATCCATTATTTTGGTTAGTAGTTTAGTTACTCCGTTGATCTGATAGATTCAATAAGTTTGCTAAATGGTTTGCTGGCTGTTTGGTTATTTAAATATGCTCAATAGTTTCAGTTAAGTAGTTTGGTGGTTTTTTGGTTAATTTGATAGGTTTGATTATATCCTGAAACTTAATGAGAGCCATCTACCATTATAAAGGCTAAAATAAATCACCTATAATAATCTGGTAACAAAGTTTCTTTAGTACTAGTGGAGTGTCAAACAATTATATGTCTGACTTGTCGATAAGAATGTTTCAGTGCAGAACAGTACTGATTTTACTAATATTAATCTGATATTTAAGCCTTGACAAATTTTGGATCAATCAAAGTAATGATTTTTTCTCCTAATAATTAACTGGATAGCCCGGATTAAGATAGCGAGGTTGCTACAAACCACAAACCCTAGGAGGGATAGGATGACTGACTTAGGAGTCCGCCTAAGCACTAACTCCAATTTAGTGCTTCCGCTTAAAAGAAAACCACCCTTATTTATAGACTTGAAGGGGTCTCAGGGAGGTTAAAAAATTTTACTAGCCAATCAGCTACTACGACCTTAGGTAATCAGCTGAGCTGAAAAAACTTTCAGATGGCTGATAAATGAGATTTTATTAAAATACTACCCCAAGGTTATGTCATACCAGCTAACGATCTGACACCCACCACAAAGGCCTTGTTGAGGCAAGGCAAAATAATTCTCAAGAGTCCTGATTGGCCAAGGTAGCATTTATCCAAATTAAGCATCTTTCCACCTATTCTGAATTCCAATGCCCTTCTTATTTTTAGCCTCAACTTACCTTAGATGCTAAAAATCAATATTAGAATTAGGGTTCACTTCTTACCCCAGTTTTAAACTTAAAAATACTATAAAATCTAAAATCTTATTATAAATAAAGTCATTACACTTAAATTCAATTTGTGGTTAAAGTCCCCCTACAATCTTTAACAGCAGGTAAGTGTATTGACACCCTTGCATCTGCTAATAGTGTTAGAATCCTGTGCAAAAGCACTGGTGAGCAATAACCCTGCCAAGATTCCAACAAGTGGTGCTCACTATAGGGGGTGTACACCACATTCTTTCAATAAAAATAGAGGCTGTTTGGGGGAGTGACCCTCTTACCCTCCTCACTGCATTTGAACCAAGGATAGCTGCTTCAAAACTAAAGCTAACTAGTGCTTTGTCCTGACTTAAAATAATCAAACTTCACTCCTCTCAAGGCCTTCATAGGCACACTCCAGTT
This sequence comes from Massospora cicadina, assembly GCA_022478985.1. Taxonomy (NCBI): domain Eukaryota; kingdom Fungi; phylum Entomophthoromycota; class Entomophthoromycetes; order Entomophthorales; family Entomophthoraceae; genus Massospora; species Massospora cicadina. Next base: position 8,887 of record JAKSZP010009773.1, read on the forward strand.
ATCCCTAAAAACCCCTTTTAAGACATGTTTACCCCAGGTGAGGGTAGAATTGCCTCATTTCTCTTCATTTATGAGTTGCCCTGGAAGGCACAACTGACCATCACAAAATCAAGTATATCCTCCCCTGTTTAAGTCTATGGCCCAAGAGATAATGGTTCCATACATGGACACCTTTAATACCTGGGCGGAGGTAAAAAATGCTTATAAATGAATTCAGTTCACCGGAGTTTAAAGAGAATAAAACAGTTTTTTATGCGCCTAAGCCCAAAAGAGGGAGAATCAGTTGTTTCGTTTGTTGATCAGTTTTACAGTGAATCCCAGCCCCTACTACTGCAAAAATGCTACCGCTTAATGACACCGTTCTGCCATTCTGAGTGGGTTGACTTCTCACCCCTCCCTAGCAAGACATATTATCTTAATTAAATGGCATTTCTGGAGCATACATGATGTAAAGGAGGCTTTATTGGAGGTTGCAGATCTCTATGAAGTTGAGATCACCCCAGAAGTTGGGTTGAAACCTCAAGCCTTAACCATAGAGGATCTCTCCACTGTAGCGTAGAAGAAGGAGTCCATGATGACTCCCCTGGCCTCTACCGTGCTTGTTACCATCACAAATCCTGCAATTGTGAAATGACTTAGAATAGACTCCACTCTTTCACATGAGGTTGACAAGAGAGCACTATTGGTGACTGGGTCATGTTCCTTTATATCATTTGCACCGCCAGTCCATCCTATGAAGTCAGTTGAGATCTTACCTCAGCCCACAATCTCCCCTAAGGGGCTTATCACCATGGCTCTACCCTCACCTCCTTCCAAGTCGCAGTCCATAAAAGCCATGGCATCTTCTCTGGCTGCCTGCATACCAAAACCTTCTCACCAAATTCAGACAAAAGTCAGTGAAGCTAAGAAGCTTTCTCCAAAAGCTAAAAGAGTAGTTGAGCGCCAAAAGGACGTCTACCACAATGAGAAAATGCCTGTTAGGAGCTAGGTAGGGTAAGCTGGGGCCTCCGCGTGGCGCAACTGGGGAAATCCTGTGGAAACATGGTTGAGTAGCTAACACCAGAACTCAGAGAGGCACATTGGTCAGGTCCTGTAGTGGCCTGAAAGAAGTGCGGGATGGTAGTGATGACTGTGCCAACCTGTTATTGCGGGTGTTTACCACTCCCTGAGGGGAGAATACGGGCAGGAAGGGGGGGTATGAGTCAGGCAAGGTGCCTGTCAAACGGCCTCCCCACGAGCTGGGGTTGCGCGGGTGCTGACCCCAGGACAAGGGATGGGAAATCCTGGTTGGTTGCACTTTGGTGCACCTGCCTACAATAAACGCCGCAATTTTCCAAGTTGGCCTGAAGCTTGGCTAGCTGCCAGTTCAGTCAGCATGAGCCATCCGGCAGCGAAATGGATCATGCAAGAAAATTAAGGCTGATCCAAAAGGACTCCAAGGCTTCCTGGACAAAAAGGGGCCAGAGAGCATAACTATGCTAAAAAGCAGGTGTTAAAGGGGAGGGCTTCAGCTTCTCCCCCCAGGGGCCTTAAACCTGGGGGTCATCAGGTCTTGTCCCCCTCAAGGGGGATGAGAGGCATATCGCCTGTTCTTGCTGGTGCAGACGAGCTGTCTAGTACTTAAACAGGGAGGGCATATGTCAGTTTAGGGGGTAGCATGAGCTACTCCCAATCGTGGCTGGGCCCCATATTTGGGGGCGGCTTAGATTCACGCAGCCCTAGTGAGGTGGGGTGCAGTGCCTCAGGCCTTCATCCCGCAACAGTTGCCCACACTAGGAGCCCAAGGGGCTTTTTTAAACTCAAAGAAAATGCCTGTCTCTTCCCCCTCCTGTCACACCTCTAACTTGCATAGATTATCCATCTGATGATGAATCTGAAGGCGTTATAAAGACGTGGGATATTATGCTATAGGAGCTCCAGTTAAAAGTGGGAATACCAGATCAGTTGAACCATGATAGGGTAGAAAAGGCTATGATCCCTGGTGGAACCTATCTCCATCAAGTTCTGAGAGGTCATGAAATTTGACACCAACAGTGATGCTGACCAGTTCAAAGCTGTTGGAATTTTTGCTCATTTTTCCAGCCGTCTAGATTACCATGGATTGCTAGGGGATAATTCCCTATGGCGAGTGAATTGAATATCAGTTGATCCTGATTTTGGACTAATAATGTTTGGGGGATTTTAGGTAATTTGCCAGGATTGGATCCATTGGGGATCAATCCAGGTGAATGCTTAAGATCTCGTCAGGCAGAGTTTCCAACAACTTGGAGACATCTGATAACTTGATCAATGATTAATTGTCAGGCGTACTGATTAGGATTAGTTAGGTTTCATCACCAACCAGATTGGAATTTAAGGAGCAAGTTGCAAGGCAAGTAATGCTACCTGCAACTAGTGAATTGATCAGTTGGTTCATGACCTGCCATAATGGGTAAAGTGTCACATTACCTAAGCAGGTCACTAGCTAAATATGGTTAGTTTGCTGGGATTGAGTGGAAAATGTTAAGGACATGTTTTCTGACTCTGTCCGTTTTAGGTCTCAAGGATGTCTGACAAAGGAATGCTAACCAGATGGAGAAGACCATTGCTGGTGAGATGATTAAGGAAAGTTCAATGGCAACGGCTGTCATTTCATGGTTTAGGCATCAACCAAGGGTTGGGTACTGAATTCCATCTAAAAAATTCCCCTGATAATTTATATTAATAAAGGAGTCTAATTTAGCAGAATTCATTTTTGGTTTTAGTTATTTCATCTTTAGGAAATTATTGCTGTTTGCTTTAAATAGACTATTAAGTAAGATAAAGAGTAAGGATCAAGAATCTTTAGAAAAGAAGCTGAGCTTAGACGGAAATTGCTGTAGACTCTGTGAGACCAGGGGAAAGGCCATAAACCTAGGGATCTGAGCGTGGATCAAGCTAGGCGGATAAGGGTATAAGTCTCTACTGACAATATCAATAGTATTTTGTGGAAGAAATACATGTTGAGTGCTGGACCAGAACAGGTTATCTATTTAACTATGGATAATATTCTTCATAAAATTATCAATTGACTATCATCTATTATCAGACAATGTGAATCGTGCACATACTGAGCCTGTGGAGTTAATCAGGTAGGGGATAATAAATCAAGGATTTTAACAATCAACAAAGCCCTTAAATTTTAACAATTGGTGCTCACTACAGGGGGTAGTTGAGTAGGATACACCAGTATAAGATGTCATATAAGGAAGGGGTAGAAGATATTTCCAATTTTGGCAATGATTTAAAAGAGAAAGTAATTTCATTGGAGAAGAAAGAAGGAGATTTAGTATGAGAAGATTTTCTTGGAGACAGAACGTGAAGTAGATCACGTCCAATTGCATTCACTCAGCTCAGAAGTGGAGCAACTAGTGAATTAAATAAAAAAACTGAAGAATCAGAAATGCAAATGTGACCTTTATACAGCAAATGATGCCAAAAAAGATACTCAAGATTTGGGAAAAAAACTTTCAGCCTAGATATAGTTCTGTCTAGTGCTGAAAAAGAACATATTTCACCGACCATCTACTTAAAACTAAGATTTTTAGCAGGGTCAACTCATGTTGAAATTGTGTATTCTTTAAATAGTCCCAAGGAGCGAGGTGTTTAGATGATACACTAGATGAGACATTGGATGAGATTGATACGGAAAGCAATCAATTTAGAGTATTAGATTGCAATACCAATGAAGAAAATGAGGTCAAAACAGGAAATGATTGATCCAAGATAGTTTAGAGAATCATTTGACCCTATATTATTCAATCAATGAGGCAGAAATTTTTTTAGATAAGGATCATCAATTTAAAACAAAATTGGATGAAGTTAACGTTACTATATCAATCCACGTGATTAGAGATTATTTCCAGATTCACTAGTGGATTTACTTCAAACGTTTTGGATGGCAACAAATGTCAAAAATAATTTTTAGGAAAAAAATGATTAGAGCAATCAAACGGAATTGACAATTAACAAGGAATTCACAATTTAATAAGATACAAAGAATCAAGTGTCAGTTTCTGAAATAAGAAATGAAATTAGGACTTGTCAAAAGAATGACAATTCAGGTTTGAAGGTCCATTGAATGAAAACATTTACGTGTATTGCCAAAGTTGGCAAGTATTGCCTATATCTGAAGAAACAGTGCTGCTGGTCATATAATGAAGAAGGTCAATGCTAAAAAACTAAAAGTATTGGATCTAAAAAAAATAATTGCAATGCTCCCTAGGACCATTGAACCATTTAAATGGTTAGATCCTAATATTTTGGTTAAGTCCTAAAAAAAGGACCACTGAACCAAATTAGATGGTTAAGTCTTAAAAAATAAGATTCTGAGCCATGAAAACTGGTAGGTCAAAGTATACCTCAGAACCACTTTGGAAGAAGGGGTAAAGAAGGACCTCTGAATTTAATTTTAGTTAAGTCATTGCAAAAGAAAAATAAAAAATAAAATTAATATTTTTAAAATATTGATTTTAATGGTTCATGAATTTGGGACCTTTGCCAAGATGGGATTGTCAGCATGGGTTGCTGAGAGTATCAATCTATTGGTCAATAGTAGCAACTCGCTCTTCTGATGGACAGACAGCAGGAAGAAGTGCTTGAATTTTTCAACAAGTATCATGAAGTATTTGCCCAGGATACCACAATCTGGGATGTGCAAGGAATGCCATCCATAAAGTTGGCACAGGGGAATTTTTGCCAATAAGGATGAGACCAATTTGAAGGTCAAAGGTGGTTGAAGCAGTAGTAAAAGAAGAAATCAGCAAACTAGTGAAGCATGGGCTTCTAGTTCCATCAAGTCCCTGGGTGATCCCAATCCTGATAATGAAGCAGAAGGATGGCTCTAATCAGGTGTTGATTGATTATCAGAAGCTGATTAAAATAATGAAGAAGGAATCATAGATAATATCATAAATTGACAATGAATTAGATCAATTGGGAGAAGAGAAGTATTTCTCTGTGATGGATCTGATATCTGGATATTGGCAAATCGATTTGCCAATGGAAGACCAGGAGAAATGCACAATCATCACCGCGCAGGGGCAGTATCGACTGACAAGAATGCCCCAAGGTCTATGTAATGCACCTGCGACGTTTCAGAGGGCCATGGATGCCATACTAAATGACTTGAAGTTGTCGTGCATCCTGGTTTACTTGGACAATATTAATGTGTTCAGTAGTACATTTACTGACCATTTACACCACTTGGAAGGAGTCTTCAAGAGACTGTCTGCGGCTAACCTGAAGATCAAGCTGAGGAAGTGCCACTTCTTCAAGAAAGAGTTGGGATATTTGGAAATTGCTATCAACGCTAGTTGACTGCAGCTGCAAGCCCAGAAAACTGAGGCCATAGAGCTTATGCTGTTCCAAGAATTGTCCAAGATATCCAAGTGTTCCTTTAAATGGTCAGATACTACTGAAGATTTATAAGGGATTTTGTGAGAATTGCTGAACACCTCTTTTACTTACTGAAGGATCCAAAAAAGATTTTTTTGGAATGAAGAGGCCCAGAGTTCTTTTGATGAATTACGCTGGTATCTAATAGATTCTCCAATACTGAAATATTCAAATTTCAATTGAGAATTTATAGTCCAAACCAATGCTTCAGTAATGGTGAATGGCGCCATTTTATGCCAAGTAAGTGAGCTTGGGGATGAACATCCAGTAGCTTATGTGATTCTGACACTATCAGCAGCTGAGAGGAATTACACCATTACTGAGAATGAATGCCTTGCCGTAATTTACGCATGTAAACAGTTTTGGGTGTATATTCATGAAGCACACTTTATAGTGGCGACAGATCACTCCTCGCTGCATTGGTTGCATAATTTATGAAAACTGGAAGGACAAATGGCCTAATGGGCATTGAAGCTACAAGCTTACAATTTATGAGATAGTCCACCGAGTGTAAGCTTATTATCAGAAAGCAGATGGCTTATCAAGGTTACCAGTGGGCCAAGTGGTATACCAGCAAGCGGATAAGCTATCCAAATAATGGTCAAAGGAGAAATTGGGAAAAAGCCCCAAGAAATCCAAGATGCTCATTGGTAAGTGATGGAAAATACCAATACCAAAAATGGACAAGTTTTAAGATGATTTATGGAAAATAATTACTATTCCCTAGACTGTTGGAATGAGTGGCAGTAGTTCAAGCTGCGCATAAGGTTGTTGGGCATGGAAGCCTAAGGAAGATGACCAATCACATTCACCAGTACTATTACTGGGAGTCTATCAACTATAATGTAGCGGATTATCTGGATTGTTGTGTGGATTGCCAATTTCACAAGCCCCACAAGAACATGACAGGATATTGACTGGTACTCCCTGGATTTTCCTGGCATATGATATCTATCAAAGTGATGGGACCATTAATCATGAGTATAGAGGGACTCAAATACATCATAGTTGTAATTGACCATCTGGCTAGATGGGTTGAGATGAAGGCCCTGGCAAAAGTGGATGCTACAAGCACTGCAAGGTTTATCCTGGATCAAGACATATACCATCATGGATTTCCACAAGTCTTTTTGAGTGACAATAGAATAAATTCACATTCCACGTGATCCCAAAATTTGAATGAGATAATGGGGATCCGAGGAGTTGTGTCAGAACCTTACCATCTGGAGACAAACAGACTGGTAAAATGGGTCAATGGAACGCTGGCCATAGTGCTGTAGAAGCTGGTCGCAGGGAGAACAGCCACATGTGGAACGTACCTCAGTTTAGTGGCATTCACATATAATATAAGTTACCATAAAGCAACAGGAAAACGCCATTTGAGCTATTGTACAGAAGGAAGGCCGCATTACCGCCAATTCTATATTTGACAGCTGAACCAACATTAGGGATGAGTGCTGAATAATACCTGATCCAATTGTCAAATATCCTGATATAGATGTAATCACAATTATTCAATATGACCTTGAAGAAGAGAATCAAGGAAAAAATGATGATAAGTACTGATTTGCATTATCAGAATACCAAGTAGGCGAATTTGCCTAATGTGATACGCATGGTTTTGAATGAAACAGTCTAAATGCATTGTGATTGGGTCCTCATAAGATTATTGACAAGATGGCAACAGACGCCTATTCCATCAAGAACCTCTTGGATGGAAGGATCGTGAATTGAGTTCATGCTAATTTTTAAAGCAGTGGATCAAAGAAAAACAGTAATAAAAAGAGTGTTCTCAAAGGACTACTGAACCTTTGAGATGGTTATGTCCTGATGATTTGGTTAAGTCCAAAAAAGGACCGCTGAACCAAAATAGATGGTCAAGTCTGAAAAATAAGGCGTCTAAACCATAAAAAAGTGGTAGGTCAGACTATACCTAGGAACCAGTTTGAAGGAAAAAATAAAAAAGAAATAAAAAATGATAAAAGATTGATAAAAATATAATGGGCGAAAACATTAAAAAAACGCACAGAAAAAGATATATTTTTTAAAATGTTTATTGGTTGTCCTCAACTTGGGGATGATTATGCCTACGTTGCCTCTTGGGGAGGGAGTATGCATCGCGGTAGGGGTGAATAAACCATCAAAATCTATGTGAGATCTGATACTAGCAAGAGCTAGACCTACTTGAAGCCAAGTTCGTTGAGTGGAGGCTGATCCCTTTAAGATCATGACAAGGGGAAGAGAGATAAAAATATTGGTACATGCCCTACGTGATATCCCAGATCAGGGAGGGAAGCAACAGAAAAAGAAGAGGCAGTTGGCGAATAATCCCAAGTAATCCCAATATGGCACTGGATCTGGAAGATTGGTATTGAATGCTTGCCAATGTGCTTCATCAATAACATTGGACATATGAGCCAGCATTGAGCAAGAGATACTAGGAGGGGGTTGCCAAATCATGCCTCTGATTAAAGCCATCACGGGGAAGTACCGGTGGGATGTGTCAGAAATGAGATAGTCATGTAGGGAGTGGATGGCATCCTGCAGATGACGACTACAAGCTTCTTGGATGAAAAATCAGAATAAGCGATGGAATTTGGGAGAGGCTGGAAGCTTTGTGGCCCAATTTTGAAGAACTTGGCTGGCAAAACAAAGGGCATAGGCTGCAAAGTCTCGATCTAGGATTTTTCAAGATCAGAGAGGTTCAGAGCTATGGATAGAACCTTGGTCACTTGGGTTCTCAATTATGCATAGGGGAGTTCAAAATGCTGGCAATTTCTGATGGCCAGTTTGGTTGACAGAACAGTTGGTTTATAAAATTGGCCAAGTTGGAAAAGGAACTCCAAAGCAAGTCAGATCCGGTGAGGAATAATCAATTAATAGTGGAGGGCATTGCTTAAGGAGGCTCAACAATGTTTGTAAGAGTATCTGCAAAAGGAGCCAAATTCAGGAGAGTATCAAGGTCTAATTTAGAAATCAACAATAGAGGGAGGATTGGTCACGAGTTGTTTGAGATGATTGCTAATATGGTTTTGTTGGGGCTGGATACCATTTTTGTAGTTCCACAGAAGGACTGGCTATGGGTGCTAGACTGGAAGTATGAGTCCAAGGTGGACCATAGAAGAGACTTTGTCATGAAGATCAACCCATCAGTTGGTTTAGACAAACATCTATATCAGACGTGCTGTCAAGCAGTTGCTGGTACCAAGATTCTGAATTCAACATATGAGCTGGATGAGAGGGGGATGTCAGACTTTTTATAATAGTTGACATTATTCAACTCAGTATCAATTATGCCTTAATTTTGGATAAATTAATTTCAACATTAATGAGATAAGCACTTTAGAGAAGACTTAGGAATGATATAAAAAAGTTATTATGAGAAAATAACAAGAGCAAATATAATTGAGCATTCTTATTTGTGCCATGAAACAAACATCATAGGTAATGACCTCCTGTCAAGGACAAAGAGGAAGATCAGGAAATCGAGGATGCCAGACCAAATAAGGCTGAATATGACAACAGATCATATGCCCTGACCGGGGAGAAAATTGGCTTTTCAGGACTAGTATAATCATGTGTAAATTGATCAGCCCAGCACAACAGAGGGTCATGGGGACTGCACTCTGAGGAGGCGGCAGTGAGGAGGAAATGGAAGAGAACTTCATGCCAAAGGTTGTCCTGAGCAGCGTTGAGTGCAGATTGACTGTGCTCCACTAGAAAACAAGAGATTTGACCTGGTGTCCAAGGCAGTAATCTCCTATCCTAATCTATTATTGCTGGAAATCTAGGCAAGAGGGGGATGTGTTAGGATTTTTGCCCATCTTTCCAGCCATCTAGATTTTCATGAATCACTAGGGGATAATTTCCTATGGCGAGTGAATTGGATATCAGTCGACCCTGATTTTGGGCTAATAATGTTTGGAGGATTTTAGATATTTTGCCAGTATTGGAACCATTGAAAGATCAATCCAGGTTAATGCTTAAGATATCATCAGGCAGAGTTGCTGACAAAATGGGGGCATCTGATAAATGATCAATGATTAGCTATCAGGTGTACTGATTGGGATCAATCAGGTTTTATCACTGACTGATTGGGAATTTAAGGAGCAAGTTGCAAGGCGAGTGATGCCACATGCAGCTAGCAAATCAATCTGTTGGTTTGCGACCTGCCATAATGGGTAAAAAGTCCCATTACCCAAGCAGGTTGCTCACCAAATATGGTTGGTTTGTTGGGATTCATTGTAAACGTTACTCTCATTTTCTGATTCTGTCTGTTTTATGTCTTGAGGATGTCTGATGAAGAAACCCTAACCAGATGGAGACCATTGCTGGTGTGACGATGAAGGGAAGTTCAATGGCACTAGCTGCCATTTCATGGCTGAGGCGCCAACTGAGCGTTGGGCACCAAATTCCCTCTATAAATTCCCTATATAATTCACATATTAAAGGAGTCTAATTTAGAAGAATTCGTTATTGGTTTTAATTCTATTATTTTCATGAAATTATTGCTGTGTGATTTAATTGAGGACTCTTTAATATGATAAAGAGTAAGGATCAAGGATCCTTAGAAGAGAAGCTGAGCTTAGGCAGAAATTGCTGTAGACTTATAAGGCCAGAGGAAAGGCCATAAGCTTAGGTATTTGAGTGTGGATCAAGGTAGGCGGATAAGGGTATAACTCCCTACTAACGACATCAAGAGTATTTCATGGAAGAAATACAGGTTGAGCGTTGGACCAGAACGGGTTATCTATTCAACTAAGGATAATAGTCACTATACTATTATCAATTGACTATCATCTATTATCAAACAATGCAGATCATGCACATAACAAACCTGTGCAGTTAATCAATTAGGGGCTAATAATTCAAGGATTTTAACAATCAACAAAGCTCTTAAATTTAACAATTGCCTTGCTGATCCAATCTAATAATCATGCTCCTATGCTACAAACTATTTATGATAAATAATATGAAACCTCTTAACGACTTGTATTTTCCATCCATCTTAAAGAGGTTCTAGCTCTCTTCCCTAACCTTAGGGAACCTTAAACAAGGTAGAGGTTATCATCAACTAGTATGAGTCATGGCTATTATTGACCCTAATTCCTAGTGTGTTGTTTCTTCAAAGCTTATCAAAAAGATTAAGTTGGTCCTCACTTGAAATACACCCAAGAGTTTGAAACGCCAGTCCAAAAAACTGTACTATTAGGGCGTATCCTCTTTGCATATCAGATTTAGGAAGTTTATAAAGTTGGCTCCCTCTGTGGCCTTATCTAGTAATACATTTAACCTGATCATTGGTACTCGATTTATGCTCAAGTATGATAAGATCATCGATCTGAAATGGGCTATCTCTCCCTGCTTCATTATTAGGTTCCCTTGGTTTTAACCAACAACGAACTTAGTAAAAAAGCATACGCTAGCTTAGTTGAATGCCCTTCCTCCGCCTTACCCTTTACACTATACCATGGCGGGACAAAATACAAAGAAGTGGTTGGACTTCATAACGCTATAGAGGAAATTTCCTTTTAATGTGGCAGAGGAGATATTAGTTAAAGCGGGTGAACATTAGGTGATTGACACCAAGATAACCGTACTAATCCCCCACAACTGCCTATTGCACATAAAAGGAATTGATAAGATAAGTCCTATAGCACCTTGAGCGTTGTCAGGCATACTAGAATCAGGTTATCAGCGACCCATCAATCTCCTTCTGGGAGATCTTAACAATAAGGACATGGTCATAAAGAAGCATCAGGAGTTTGGAAAAGGTCTGCTGATTCAAAGTGAAGACATTCAATAAGTTCAAGGTTTTGTGTCTATGTTAGATATGGGTTTACCTGCTGATTACTTTTTATGCACTTTGCTTAACAAAAAATTTCCGATGGTCTAACCACGCTGAGCTTGATATAGTCCAGACTCTAATAAAGGTTTATAGCGACATTTTATCTAATTCCAATACTGACTATGGGCACATGAAGGATTAGAGACACACCATTGATGTTAGTGATGCTCATCCTTCTGATCTAAAACCTATAGAAATCAAAAGTTGAGGAGCTTCAGATGAGGATGAAGCTTAAACAGTTACTGGACGCGAGGTTGCTGGCCCTTCTAAAAGCCCTTGGTCATCTCCATTATTTCTTATAAAGAAGAAGAATGAAGGTCATCGGGTAGTTATGGACTACCAAAAACTGAACTACCTCACAAAGAAGGAAGATTGCCCTATCCCATGAATTAATGAAGTTCTGGCCCAACTCTCTGGATCAAAAGTCTTTTTTGTTATGGACTTGACTACTGGCTACTGGCAAATGGACCTTTCTCCACAGGTCCAAAAAATGCGATCTTATCTGTAGTGAAGGCCTATTTCAACCTACTCGGCTACCCCAGGGTTGTGCAATGCGCCTGAAACATTTTAGCGACCCAAATATCACATTTTGCAGGATCTTAGACGGAGTTTTGTGATTGTCTATCTTGATGAAATCATCTTCTTCTTAAAAACTTTCATTGAAAATTTCATGCATCTAAAAGAATGCTTTTAACGCTTATAAAATCCAACTTTAAGCTGAAGCCCTCAAAACGTAATTTTTTCTAGAGGTCTATATTTTCTTGAAAACGCCATCTCACAAGATGGGGTTCACCCTCTCTAAGATAAGGTTAAAGCTATATCCAAGATGCCTGCGCCTAAAACCCTTCATGATATCCAGGGGTTTCTGGACATAATGGGGTGCTACCATCAGATCATCACCAATTTGACCAAATCAGTGAGCCACTGTCAGGGAGACGGCAAATACAGTTTAGACTGGCCTCCCAGTTGGAATGCAAAAGTCCCCAAAATGGCAATCCAGAATTCCAGGGGTATTGATGCTTGAATAATGTTAGAGTAAGACGGAAGATAAGTAGCAATGGAGTACCAATGGGCCACAAAAAAGAAAAACAACCTGGTGAGAAACCAAGCTGTTGCAAATCCAGGCCAATGTGCCTGGGTGTAGTGGGTTCCAAAACTTGTAAAATATAAAGAAAGGCCTTGGCGTGATATGCCCAAGTGCTAGTAAAGAGCATTATAGAGAATATGGCTGGGATAACTCAGTAGATATGTGGGCCATAGGGCTTCATTGCAGATATCACATGAGGTTCAGCAGAGAAAAGTTTTGAACTTGATTAAATAAATTAAGCGCAGGAAGATTTTTATTAAACAAAAATAGGATTGACTTTCAATTTCCACAGTGTGTTATGACTGCTTAAATAGATGATTGTTTTGGGGGAATAACTTAGGAAGCGCGCATTGGGACCCTTGAAATTTGTCCTAACCCAGAAAACTTTGAGTGAGGGGGGATAATAAAAAGAACGTGTTTTAACTGACTTTGAAAGAGTTGGTGGCAGGCTGAGTTGCTGCCAGTTCATCCACAGGCGCCCAAATTGCCAACTTTCTTCATTTTTGATGACTGAAGTGACATCATCTTTCCTGACAGTCCGCGGAAACCTCCCAAGGCCATCCCACATAGGGGCGGTCCCATGAGGTTGGGAATGGGTTCAGGGCGCCCAAACCACCTGCACCCAGTCACTACAGCATCTGTTTGGCCAAGCAAGGAATATTAAATGGGGGATCTTGATGCTTCCAGTGCAGGTTTCAAACTGACGGCAGCATTTCCCAATGGCCCAATGCAATTGGCAAGCTTTACCAAAGACCTGAAATTTGATGCTTTTTTCATCAAAGGTACAAGCCCGTCAGGTCTTGTCTCCAATATTTTGGTGCTCTCAGATCTTAATGATGAAGGTTCGTTACCCTTGACTTTATTCAAAACTTTCATCCCAAGAGAATGCTGACTCTCCAAAAATTTGGCACAAATCCCCTAAATTTGTTGTATTAATTCGTCTGGAGTTAATATCAAGACAGGTGGTGGGATCCTCAAAGGGAGAGCTGTCACCCATTGCTCTTCCACCGTATGGGCGAAGTCACTCTGAGAGGTGAGAGGGACATCTGCCCTTCTTGGACCCATTTTTGATGGGAAAGAGAACATCCCCAATCCAAATGGAGAGGGCTCTCCCACGGACTTAAGGCCACTTATACGCCTCTTAGCCAAAAATACTCCTTTCCATTGGGGTGTTAGGAAAGCCCACGTTTGTGACACTGAAGAAGTTGCTGCAACAAAGGCTATTCTCCGCCACCCAGATTATGGTAAACCCTTCATTTTGTTTACTGATACCTCTGACTAAGCCATTAATGCTATCTTGGCTCAATTAAATGAGCATGATGTCAATCATCCCGTTTCCTACTCCATCAAGATGCTTGTAAGAGCTGAACGCAACTACAGCATCATTGAAAGGAAGTGTCTTGCTGTCTTGCTCTCTGTGAGATAATACCGCCCTTTTTTATATAAAACTTCTTTCAAATGGCTACTGACCATGCCTCCTCGAAGTGTAACAGAATATTAAGGATCTCACTAGAAGGCTGGCTCATTGGTCCTTGAAGCTCCAGCACTATGATAAGAAAATTAAACATTGATCAAGAACTCATCACACGAATGTTAATGGGTTGACTCTGCTGCTTGTTCTTCACTTAGATAATAGTGAATCTGAGAGGTTTCATGCCTCTTAATGACCCTCGTTGCTTGGGCTGATGAGGATGAACCCATACAGAAGATGCTAGATCAACACTCCTGCAACACCAAGGTGGAGTGTCACAATAGCGGCAAATTAAGTTTAGACCAGCCTGCGAGTCTGGGTGCTGAAGCACCCAAATGACAAGCCTGAATGCCAGAGGCACTGCTGCTTGAGAGAAAATTATTATAACAGGAATTAATTTTGTCAAAGGGTGCCCAGGGGCCATAGTGGTGTATGAAAAACTAGCGAAAAATCAGGTAAACATGACCTTAGGGCCTATAGGTTGTTGAAATAGTTGGGTTGGAAATGGTGGTTAAAATCATAATAAGGTTAAGTTCAGAAGTTTTTATTTAAAGGAAAAGTTAAAGATAGAAAATCAACCAACAATTTACTCAGTGTTTAATGTCTGGTTAAATAGTGGTTGATTTGGGAGATAACTTATCGAAGCACAGGATCAGGGCACTCAAAATTCGATCTAAATTGGTTAACTTTAAGTGAGGGGGAAATAAAATTAAACCTAATGGAAATCAACATTAAAAAGTCAGTTTTTGGCTGAGTCATTACTTATTCAACCTCAGACGCCCAAATTTCAGCTTTTTCATTTTTAATGGTTAACATGATGGCATCTCACCTTACAGGCAACAGGAATCTCCCAGGGCCACCCTCATATAGGGGAGGTCCCAAGATGTCAGGAATTGGTTTGGTATACCCAACCCACCTGCACCCAGTCACTTTGGCATCTGTTCAGCCAAGTGGAATTCTTTGAGCAATGACCCTAATATGAAGGGGGAGGGTTTGGAGCCGTAAACGACTTTAAACAATGGCCCAATGCCATTGTCAAATTTTGCCGCAGATCTGACATTAGGCATTATTTTCTTAATAGGTACAAGCCCATCAGGCATTATTTCCTAATGTTTTAAACTGTGTTTAAACCAACGGCATCATTTTTCAGTGGCTCAATGGCACTGGCGAGTGTGAATGAGGATTCAACCCCTGATATTCCATTACCTAAATGTGTGCACCCATTGGGCCTCATTGCCATTGTATAGATTTTTTTTGGATTTTTTAGTGCAATTTTCTTCAATTTGTCACACTAATTTGGCAGAAGAAATTGTGGGAACTGACGAGGAAATCTTCAGAGGGATGGCTGTTAACCAACGCTCATCTATTGCATGGGCGAGATCACCCTGCATAACGAGAGGGACAGCTGCCCTCTTAGGACCCTTCTTAGTAGGAAATGTAAATACTACCCAATATAGGTAGAGAGGTCGCTCCCCTGAACTTACATTACCCTTCTTTTTTGCCAAAGGGGGGCACCACCACCAGAAAATTGCACAAGAGCCACATTCTTGTGGGCTTTAGGTAATTTGATCGCCATCAAAGCTGCAAACTTTTTTAAGTAGGATGAGGAGCTTCTGGATGGAATGCATGGAAAACCCTAACCAACTCAGAGCATTTTGCACAACCATGAGCTCTGATCCAACAAATCTTTCCTTCACTTCAATACCTAAATTAAAGCCAAATTCGGATTTTTTTATTAATACAAAACATGACCGCTTGATTGAGCTAAAGCTTACCAATGTCTATGCAATTGACGCCTGCTGCCACAGCCTTGGGTGGTGGTGCGCTGCCATCTGGCGTCTTTTGGCCATCGCTGAAGTGCGCCCAGGCTGGCTCTGCTAGCCCTCCCAACACTACTGGGCATTATGCCCCCATTGGGACTTGGCCCACCACCTCGCAAGCTCTCAGGTGGTGCTCCAGAGTTCTTTGGTGCTCCCACAGAGCAATTTGTAATTTGGCCTCTGGGTCAAATATGGGAATCTCTTCCCATATCAAGAGCGGCCATCATCGAGATGGCCATAACAGCTTTCAAACCTGCCAGCTATATCAACTTCCTCCCCTTTAAGGGGTAATTTGACCTCAGCTTCCACTCTGAAGCTGATGCAGTGGCAGCAGCTAAGCTGTAATTAATTTATATAAAATTCAATTTGCCCACTGTTTGCACCCAGCTCCCAGATGAGGCCACTTTGGTGGTCCAGTTCGCCAGGTTGCCCTCCTTCCTTTCCCCTGAATGCCTCCACCATGAGCTCACAGAGGGTTTGGCCGTTTACAGCGCAGACCCCATGTTGCAGTTTGTGGTGCCCCATGGGGCAGATCATCTAGCAGGCCCTCACGCCTTCACAATGATCCACCCATTTCATCGTGACACCCACCTTGCGATTCCCCCCCTGCACTGTGATCAGGTCCACCCCTGATCATCCTTTTTGGGCACACATCAAAAATGGCCGCGCCATCTGCCCCTTGTTTTTTTGAGCTTGATCACTTGAAGCACAAGTGCCCTATGGCTTCTGCTTCCACCGCTTCTGCCGCTCCCCCCTCTGGCGCCACCCTGGCAGCTGCCTCACCCCAATTTTTTGAATGGGGAGTGATCCTCCCACCCCCACCTTGGCAAATTCTAGTGTGGCTTCCAAAGCTGCAGCCTATCAAAATTTTATAAATGTTAAAAATTCGGTTGATTTATGGCGCCCTGAGCTGATGGCTGAATCAGTTTCAGCTGAGCTGCCATGGTCAACAGCTTGAGGCCAATCCGGCGCTTCCAACCTGCTAACTACGCTGGCTGGGCCGGCACTAGCTGATTTAAATCCATAGAATGCGCTTGAATAAACTGATGATTCAAATTGGGCTTATAATGTTAAGCCTGCTTTTGCTTTGGAGGAATTTTTGTCAATCCTCCCAATTTGCGCACCCAATTGTTTTCGCCCTAAAAACGGTTTTCCAGTTTATAAAATAAAAATAAAATGGCAGTTGAAGCCGCTGCTGCTCCTGCCAACACCCTACTACGCCAGCAACTCCATGAGGCGATGGAACCCCTGGTTGAGGGTATACCTATCCCCAATTTCCCCAATGATTTTGAGGAAGATGCAGAATATGAGATTGAGGAGCTCGCTTTTGGTGTGATCCACACTTGCATTGATGAGGCAAAAACCTCTTTTTTTGACCACAACTATCCCAAACCCGCCAGTGCATCAAGTCTTTCACTTGTGTGCCAGCTCTCATCATTTTCGCTGAGCATCAACTTGCTCAATATGTTGAGGAGATGGATACTGATGGTCTCATAAACAAAGAAAACCCGCAGCTATACCTCCTCATACCCCATGTCGCTGATGCCCCTACCCCTATGTTGTCCGCCATGGTCCACCAGCTAAAGCGGGCGTTGAACAAAAGTTTCCCCAAAGCTTCCTCGCCTTCTGATATAGCTTCCTAGGCTGATAACCTAGGGGCCATATTAGGGTTTTTAATTTCTAATAAATTCTTTATTTGGCTTATTTGAAAATAAGGATTCATGGCGGCTCCCCCTTTTGGGTTGGGCACCACTAGTGCTAAAAAATGAGATCTGATCCAGCTGTTCTCATAGGCTGGATAACCTTACCAAGCGATGAGACATTGAACCAATCAATGAGATTTGTGGGATGCCAAGACGCCCTCCACTTCAGCCTCTTCTGCATCCTCGATCACAATTGACTCAGGATCTGAGGGAATTGCTTTCTTTAATGTGGATAACCGAGACACATGAAAAACTAGGTGTTGCTTATAATGAGGTGGCAATTTCAACCAGGAAGCGCCATTACCCAAATCCTCCACCAACTGGGGACCTGAGCATTTACTAGAAAACTTACGTGAGGGCGCCTGCATTTAATAATTCTACATGCGGAGCATGGCATGTGAACCAACCTTAATCTCATGAGCTGGAAGCCACTTCTGATTTGCGACCCATTTATAGTTGCTAATGGCCTTAGTGAGAAGCTCCTAAACTAAGGAATGCATTGTATAAATAATTTGGGCATAGTCGGTGGCAGCTGGTACCTCTGGGCGAAGGCATGAGCTAACTGAGAATGAGGGGTTGTCCCCTAAGGTCGCTTTGTATGGGTTGAATCCAGTGGAGGCATGCGTTCCATTATTATATAAAAACTGAGCAAGGCTGAGGTCATCAACCCAGGTATCCTGAGCAGCAGCCACAGAGCAGTTCAAACTGCTCAAAGATTTGATTGACACGTCCAGTTTGGACATCAGATTGGGGGTGGTACGCAGTGGAATGGCAGGGCATAATCTTCAAGATTGTTAAGAGATCATTCCAGAATTGTCCTGTGAACTGAGGCCTGCGGTCGCTAACAATCTCCTGTGGGAGATCATACATTGAGAACACATGGCGCACGAAAAGATGAGCAGTTTCCTCAGAAGTGATGGCGGAGGAACAAGAAATAAAAAAGAGGAACCTTTTTAAGCAGTCAACAACTACCATCACCACTGTGAACCCATTGGAGCTGGGAAGTTCTATAATGAATCACGGACACCAATATCCATGGAACCTCTTCCTGATGTAAGGAATGAAGAAGGCCATTATTAACCAACTGGTCTGAGCTGGCATGCTCACAAGTTACACAATCTAAAATCCATGCTGGTACATCTTTTGAAAAGCCCGCTTAATTATAGGTATGCTGATCAAGTCAAGGCACTTCTTATTCCCAGGGTGTCCAACAATGGGAGAAATGTGGTGAGCCTGAATTATTTGGCACAAAGAAGAGGAGGAACTTAAACCCTCAACCATACTTGAATGAGACCCTTAAACAGAAAATACAAGGACTGCTTTGAAACAGGGAGGGACAACCGCTCCAAAAGGCCCTATCCTTTGGCACAGGCCATTTGCGCTGCCAAAGCTTGGGAGATTAGGGGTGTGTTCAGAGCTAAGTCCACCATCAAAACCAGGGGAGGAATGATGGATAAAATTTGGGCGGGAGGGATGACAGTAGCTAGATATGCCTCATTTGAATCAACAGAGCAATGTTTGGGGCTTTGACTTAAGAAGTCAGGATGAACATTCAACGCTCCTAACAAACTCATATTTGAAGTTAAAGCTGCACAAATCATGGTAGGTTTGAGCTTGCTGGTGTACCAACTTCTGTGGTTTGTGGAAGTAGAGGATGGCCTGATGATTTATTTGCACTGTTAATTCGTGTTGAGCTCCCTGCAAAAGATAACTCCAGTGGGTCAGGGCCACGCCACAGCTGCCAGCTCCTTATTGTAGATGTCCCAGGACTGTTCCATAGAAGAGAACTTGCGGAAAAAGTAGGTGACGGGGTTCTTTAACCCCTAATGCTCTTGAAGCAAAACATCCCCCACCCTCAACAGATGATGCTTCACATTTTATGACATTGGACTTGGAGGGGTCTGCATGTTTTAGAATGGGGGAGAAAAAAACACCTCTTTTATCTACTTGAATGCTTGTTGGCACTCATGCATCCAACGAAAGGGGATATTATTACCTGTGAGTGGATGAAGTGGGGAGGCTAACTGGGATTAGGCAGGGGAGAACTTCTTTAAGGAAATTATAGTTCCCAAGAAACTTCTAAATTGCTTTTAGGCTGTTGGAGTTGGCCACTCGTAGATGTCGTCCAACTTGTTGGGGGGAATAACTTGCCCACCCTTTAAGATGAGATTGCTTAAAAATGTAACTTCCTTTTAACAAAACTTGCATTTTAAAGGCTTCATAAACAGGCCCAACTTATGTAAGGCCGCTACAACTGCTTCTTAAGTCTTTTGCATGTTATTTTGGAGTCGGAGACTGTATCAAGATATTGTCAATATAAGCTACCGCGCAGGTGAACTGGAGATCACCCAGAGCACTATCAATTATTCTCTGGAACGTGGCAGGTGCTTTTTTTAGCACAAAATGCTTTACACAAAACTTAAAGAATATGCCATTTTGTTCATATTGCAGTAAGTCATTCTTGGCCTTCCACCACCCAAATTTGGTTGAAGGCATTGACAAGGTTGAGTTTCAAGAACGCCCACAAATTAGTGATTACTTGCCCAATATTCTGCTCCAATGGCAGAGGGTAGGGATTGTGGACTGTTATCTTATTGAGGTGACCATAATTCACGCAAAGATGAAGGAAACCTTCAGCTCTTAGCAAAAACGATGGGGGAGGCAACTGGGGAAGTTTCTTTGAAAAGCCTACCCTTCTGAAGCATGATATCCAACCATGCGTTGAGGGCAACCTCCTCTTCCTCTGTATATTGGTAAAGTGGGCAGTTTATGTTAACCACCTGTACTGTTGTACAAAACCCCATGTTGAATTTCGTATGAGGGGAAGGCGATCAGACTTGGTAGAGTCAAAAAATGCCCTGATATTTCATTAAATCAACGGAAAAATTGGGCGGAAGACCAACGGGGGAACCAAGGGTAGTAATCAAACTATGGCCACAAGCTTTAGTAATGATATCCAACAATGGAAATTCACCCTCCATCTGGCCATTAGAAAATGACAGCATATTAGACTTGATGTGAATTCTAACAAGCTGCCATCACCACCAACCCACCGCCAAAATTACTGAAAACACCAAATATTGCATTGTGGAGAATCAACTGCAAAAGCTAAACTGGTGAAATGAGAAGGGCACCGGACTTCATACTTTGTATGAGGGCTGGAAGGCTGACAAAGCAACCTTTACTGTGGGACCCAAATCCAGGTCAAACTTCAGCTGGTGAGACAACTCTACACTCATAAAACTACCCGTTGCATCAGTGTCCGCCAAGGCCACAAAAGAAAACCTGGTGCGATCTGATACTAATTTTCATTAATAAATATAAAATAGGCGGAGTTCTCTTCATTGGCAGCTATATTTGAGTCCGCAGATAAGGAATAGATTGCAATAGGATTGGGGGAAACTACAAGGTTCGTGAAAGGGGCAGGTACTTCATAAGTCAGAATGCCAGAATATACTAACATGGGAGCGGGGGCCACAGCAATTATTGGAATCAATTCAGATAATAATCTAGAGCTTGGGTTTGGCACCAAGACCAGCTGGTGGCTCCTAGCATGAAAATATTATATTGAAGGGTGGGCTTAGTAAATATGGATATACTGGGTTATTAAAGCATAGTAGAACTTCTTCATAACCTTATTTATCTGAAAGAAAATGACCACTACTACGCTCATCTTAATGAGAAGGGCGGAAATAGTTAAAAATAATGGTCAGTTGATTATGTCATGACAGCGCAAAGTTAAGTTTAGACCAGTCTTTCAGTCTGAGTGCTGAAGCACCCAAATGACAAGCCCAAATGCCAGAGGCACTGCTGCTTGAGTGATGATTATTAGAACATGAGTGAATTTTGCCAACGGGTGACCAAGGGCCATAAATGTGTATAAAAACCTAGCAACAAACCAGGCAAACAAGGCCTTGTGGCCCGTGGGTTGTTGAAATAGTTGAGTTGGAAATGGCGGTTTAAAACTCATAATAAGGTTATGTTTAGAAATTGGGATTTATTGGAAAGGTAAAAGAAAGAAAATAAACTGACAAATCCTCAGTGTGTTACAATTGATTAAATTGTGGTTGATTTGGGAGATAACAGATCAAAGCACAGAATTGGGGCCCTCAAAATTCGACCTAAACTGGTGAACTTTAGCATGGGGGAAAAAGAAATAACTTAATAGGAATTGACATTGAAAGAGTTGGCAGTGGCTGAGCCACTACCAATTCACCTCTGACGCCTGAATTTCAGCCTTTTCATTTTTTTATGGTTAACATGATGGCGTCTTGCCTGATGGGCAATGTGAACCTCCCAGGGCCACCCCACATAGGGGCATTCTCAAGAGGTTGAGATTGGGTTCAGGATACCAACCCACCTGCACCCAGTCACTTTGGCATCCGTTTGGCCAAGTGGGATTCTTCAAGCAATGATCCTAATATGAGGGGGAGGGTTCAAAGCTGAAATAACTTTCAATGATGGCCTGACGCCATCCCAAATTTCTTTATAGATATGACATTAGGCATTCTCATTTTTAGGTACAAGCCATTGGGCATTTTTTCCAAAGTTTTAAAACTGTATTTGAACCGACAGAATAATTTTTTAGTGGCTTGATGCTACTGGAGAGTGTGACTGAGGATTCAAACACTAATATTCCATTACCCGAATGTGTTTGCCCATTGGACCTCGTTGCCATGGGTATAGATTTTCTAGATATTTCAGCGCAAATTATTCAATCTGATGTACTATTTTGCAGAATAGATTGTGGGAACTAACAAGGGAATTTTCTGAGGGATAGCTGTTACCTAATGCTCATCTATCACATAGGCGAGGTCACCCTGCTGACGAGAGGGACAGCTGCCCTCTTAAAACCCTTCTTAGTAGGAAACGGGAATACTAACCAATCTAGGCAGAGGGATCGATCCCCCAGACTTATATGGAGGAATAGAAGTTCAAAATAAAGTAGGGGGAAAACTGGTTGCTCTATCTTCAACCTTCAGAGAGGACCTATAATCATGGAATCTCATTCTATACTAGAGCATATGAAGTTAAAATACCTATGATTGGGTTAAAGAATAATGCTATTTGGATGGAATCATATAGACCATAATCAAAGTCCTGGATTCCTTTATGACCTGCAAAGATCAATTCAGCTTAATTATCAGATATTAATACCAACCTACTACTACTTAACAACAATTCTACATGATAAGTCTAAATGTGGTTGGCCCTCTACCCCAGACTACTGGTAGAGATCAATATATCTTAGTAGGTATTGATTATTTTACAAAACGGAACAAAGCTATTAAACTTCATGCTCAAGCCGCAAAAGATATTGCTATTTTCCTTTATCAGTTTATCTTCACTCGCCATGGTTACCCTCAGGTTCTTCTGTGTGACAACGGAAAAAACTTTACCTCTAGAGTGGTGAGTATTCTTGCTACCTCTATGGGAGCGCAAAAACTCTTTTTGGCCCCTTATAACCCATCTACAGATGGTACCATAGAAAGAGCAAATGGAACCCTAGTCTCTATATCACAAAAATGACCACTCTAGGCCCTCTCCACTGGGATCAATACTTGCCAAGTGCCCTCATGGCCTATCATATCAGTTACCTCTGGATCCCAAAATTGTCTCTTTTCCTCGAGTTTGTATATTCAAGAACCTAAATGTCTGCTTTATAGCTGTTATAACCTAGCGATATAGTAGAGATACGCCATAAGGGTTGCACAGGGTCAATCTTACCGATCAATAGATGGATGATATGAAGATCGCTATCATAAGACAAATGTAAAGAAATTTAAAAAAATATGAAGCAATTACCTTCAACCACAACGCTTTATTTAATTTAATACTTAACAACAGACTCATTCTTCTCTGCTTCCTACTTCCTATCAACAATCCTCCTCATCCAATCTTTTCATCTCACTTATATATTAAAGACTTTGGTTGATACAAATCCTTTTGCTTAGGCTATTCTTTACTGCTGTATCATCATTGGTTCATCCTTGTAACTGAGAGGCCCCGGCATAGTCTATTATTCTTAAATTAACTATCCCCTTAGTTCAGGGCAATCTACTAATATTCATCATGAATTGACAAGCTTTATTGCCTTAATTAGAGGTGATTTAAAAAATATTTTTTCCTTTCTCAGCATCGCTTTATTCAAGGCGCTTGAATATTTGTGCTTTATTAAATTGTATTTGATGCATTATAGCAAATCCGCCACAGCTATTTGAGGCTTATTGTCCAGTCATATCAGAATCTCAACAATAGCCAAAGACGCTTACTTTACTAGGACTGATGATTCTGATCAAGCTGTGAGGAAGTTGGCTCAGAAGATCATCCAGTTGAAGTCTACGGATATTACTAGTTTAGCAAAAGCTGTCACCTAAAAGGGCCAAGCAGCAAATGAGTACATGTCACCTCCTCCTTCCTTCCAAGTGTTAGACTTAGTACTCTACTATTACAACTGCATCACTCCTAGAAATGAAAAATAGGTCCTTCTAAAAAAGAACCTTTTTAATGTAACTTATAAGAGAGGAAAAAAAACTTATTAAATTATTTGCTTCTGGAGTTACTATTAACCAAGTTCATGGACGTTTCTTACGCCCTTACTCTTCCCCAACATTATTGAAGGGGGTAATGTCAGACAATTATATGTCTGACTTGTCAATAAGAATGTTTCAGTGCAGAAAAATACCAATTTTACTGATTAAATCTATCATCTAAGCCTTATAGAAATTGGATTTATTGGAGTAATGATTTTACTCCTGATTTTCAGCCAATTAGCTTGGGTCGAGATGGTGATGCTGCTATAAACCCTTGGAGGAATAGGATGACTGGATTAGGGGTCCGCCTATGGACTAACTCCAATTTAATGCTTCCACTTAAGAGAGACCACCCCTATTTAAGACTTGAAGGGGGCTTAAGAAGAAAATTTTTTAGCAATAAGACACTATGACCTTGGGAAAACGACTAAGATAAAAAGAATTTCCAGATGGCTGATTAGTGAGATTTTATTAAATTGCTACCCCAAGGTTATGTCATAATGACTGACGATCTGACACCCACCACAAAGGCCTTGTAAAGGAGAAATGATTTTTGGTAGTCCAGATTAACCAAATTAGAATTTATCCAAATTGGAAACTTTTCATCTATTCTGAATTACAACGTCCTTCTCATTTTAAAGCCTGAACTTACCTTAAATACTAGGATTCAACATTATGATTATGGTTCACTTTTTACCCCCAGTTTTAAGCTTAATAAAAATACTAAGTAACCTAAAATCTTATATTAATAAAGTTCTTATAATTAAACTCAATTTGTGGTTAAATCCCCCTTACAATATTTAACAGCAAATAAGAGTATTGACACCCTTGCGACTGCTAATATTGTTAAAGTCCTGTGCAAAAGCACCAGCAAAAAAACCCTGCCAGGATTCAAGCATAGAGTGCTAGAGTCCTGTTTAATTGTATGCTCGCTGGTGATACTGCACAGTATTTTATTTATATATCGCAGATTAAAAGTGTATAAATTTGCAACAGATACCAAGGATTAGGGGAGGAATCAACCACAAATTAATTATATATAAAGATATAAGAGGAGAAGTTAATGGAATTAAACAATTTTACTAATTCACTTTAGGGATAAGAAAACGATCCCCTATTATAATGGCGACTCCTTGTATTTATGGTAAGTTGGGGCTAAATATGAGAAGGGCGGCAGGAGTTAGAATAGGTGAGGGAGTTTCTCAATTTAGCTATATGATGATTCTAGCCTATCGCCTCTCTGAAGAGCAATATCATATTGGTAGAGCTTAGAATTTAGATGGGAGTTTGACTACTGGAATGACATAGCCATATGACAGCATTTTAATATAATTGCGCTAATCAGTCATCTGGAAATGGTTGGTTTTCTTAGTGATTTGCACTAAATTTGAGCTGGTGCAAGGGAGAGATTCTAGAGGTTTGGCATATTCCTCCAGGGTTGCAGAGCACCCACGCCAACTAGATTAAAGTTTTTTGTGTAAGATTAGGAGTAAATGGATTACTATGACTATAAGGATTCCACCAAGAGCCAACTAAGGTTTTTTTGGCTATTACCAGATGTATTTACCAACATACAACTCGTTACCACATCTCAAACATATAAATTTCTGACATTACCCCCTTCAAGAGTGTTAGGGTTGAATAATGCCGCAGGAACCTTTCATGAGATCAGTTATGGTAAATCCAGATGCAAGGGATTTGATAAACACATTCTATCTCCTTGTAAGTGACGGCGAAGGGCCCTTCTCAGATGGGCCTGAGCCTTTCCCTTCTATGCATGAATAATTCTGATAGTAGAGTATCAAGTCTGACACTTGAAAGGAAGGGAGAGGTGGCCGGAGTTCATTAGCAGCTTGGACCTCGTTAGTGACTGTTTTTACTAAGATGGTCATAGCCTTAGCATTTAGCTGGATGATGTGATGCGCCAACTTCTTCATGGCTTAGGCAGGATTAGTTCTAGCAGAGAAAACATCTTTGGCTAATAAATAAGGCATCCCAGGTTCTCAGCCATACAACACGTGGAAAGGGGACATCTTGAGGATCTGGTGGTAACTGATATGGTAGGCCATGAGGGTACTTGGCAGATGTAGAGCCCAGTAAAGAGGGTCTGAATTAGTCATCTTTTTCAATATAGAGACCAAGGTTTCATTAGCTCCTTTTATAATACCATTAAAGGAAAGGGTTGTAAGGAGACAAGAAGGGTTTCTGGGCTCCTATGATAGTGGCTAGGACCAAGACCACTCTGGAGGTGAAGTTTTTCCTTTTGTCACAGAGAAGAACCTGGGGCAATTATGGCGAGTGATGTAACACTGGTAAAGGAAAGTGTCAGTATCTTTAGCCGTCTGATCTGTAAGAGCCACAGACTCTGCCCATTTGGTAAGGTAATCAATCTATACCATTATATATCAATTTCAGCCGTAGTTTGGAGGAGAAGGCCAACCACATCTAGGCTTATTGTGTGAAGGACTGTTGAGGAGTAGTAATTTTTAAATTATTATTTGGTCTTAGAGATAGATTGCTTTTACATGTCAGACAGGTATCCAAAAGTTCAATAGTGGTTTTCAAGACTCCCTCCCAATAGTATCATTAATAAACCCACAAATAAGTTTTTTGCACTCCGTTATGTCCTAGGATGGAATGAGAATTTATAATTAAGGGTACTCTTTCTGAAGGTCGGTGATAGAACATCAATTCTGACCTATTTTTCATATAACTTCCCGCTCTCCACTTTGGTGTTGTGGGAGTGTCGATCAAGCATTTTCTGAACAGGTTTATCTTCATCAGACCATGCGTCAGGGGTCATTAGGAGGTCATATAGTCTCTCAGCTTCACTATTTTCTAAGTGAAGGACTGGCAGCTAATTCAACCCATCAACATTCATGTGGCGCATCCCAGATTGGGCTCAGTAGTCATATCATAGTGCTGGAACTTCAAAGCTCATCGTGCCAGCTGCCCAGTGGGATCTTTTATATTCTGTACCCACTTTAAAGAGGCGTGGTTTGTAATTACTTTAATAAGGTTCCATTTAAGTAAGGGTATGGTATTTGACATAGAGAAAGGTGGAAAGGCACTCCATCTCAGTGACGCTGTAGTTGCATCCCACCTTGGAAAGCATCTTGATGAAGTATAAAATGGGATGATCAACCCCATGCTCATCCAATTGATCCAAGATAGATAAAAGCATAGTCAGAGGCATCAGTAAACAGCATGAAGAGTTTACCATAGTTGGGGTGGCGTGGGATTGGCCTTGCAGCAGAAACTACTTTAGAATCTCGAATATGGCCTTTTGTTCTGCTCCCCCAATGGAAAGGAGTATTCTTAGCCAAGAGAATTATGAGGGGCTCACTGCCGTTGGGCAAAGTTTGGATGAATTGATGGTAATATCCTATCATGCCCAATAACACTTGAATATTGCGAAGGGCTTTGGGCGCAAGCATCTTGGATATATCTTCAACCTTATCTTGGAGAGGTTAATTTCATTCTGAGAATTAGCGTGCTAAAGGAAATAAAAATTTTTCTGGAAGAAAGTACAATTGGATGGCGTCAGTTTATGTTTGAATCCCTCAAGCATTGGAACACCTCCTTTAAGTGCATAAGGTGCTCAGAGTATTTCTTGGAGAAAACTGTGATATCATCCAGATAGACGATCACACAACTCAGTTTAAGATCCTGAAGAATGTGATCCATCGCCTGCTGAAAGTTTCAGGCGCATTGCACAACCCTGAGGTAACCAAGCTGGGTGGAACAGGCCTTTAATGAAGATAAGAGCACAAATATCCTGGTCTTGGGGAGAAAGGTCCATTTGCCAATATCCACTAGCCAAATTTCATAGCGGAAAAGAACTTATTTCAGAGGGTTGGGCCAGAGCGTCGTCAATATGGGGGATAGGGTAGCTGTCCTTCTTGGTGAGGTTGTTCAGCTTATGGTATTCCATAACAACCTGATGACCTCCATTTTTCTTCTTTATAAGCAGAAGGGGGATGAGCAAGGGCTTTGGGAAGGACCAGCAACCCGAAATACAGTATCAATTTAAGCTCCAACCTCATCTGTGGCTCCCCAACTTTTGATTTGCAATAGGGTTTGGATCAGCTGGGGTGAGCTTACAACGTCAATTGTACGACTCCAACTCTTTATGTGCAAAGAGTCAGTATTGAATTTAAAGAAATTGTTGCCATAGGCCTTAGTAGAATGTGGTCTTTATCAAGCACAGCTGGGGTTAGTTCATCAGGAATATGAGCAGTAGGTAAAGTACTAACGATTTGTCAGCATTAAGCTGATATCTGACATAGACCTGATACACTGAACTTGTTGATGTCCTAGATTGGAATCATCAGGGCTTCTCTAATCTCCTTATGTTTCTTTATGAACATATCCTTAATACGTGAGATTCTCCAGCAGGAGATTGATGGGTCGCTGGTAGATAGGGTCTAGGATACCTGACAACACCCATAATTTGAAAGCACTTATCTCATCAATGCTCGTTAAGTGTAGTAGGCAGTTATGGGGAATTGAAAAATAATCTTAGTGTCTATCACCTTTTGTTCACCAGCCTTGACTAATACCTCCTCTGACGCATACAACTGAATTCCCTCTGAAGCGTCCACGGAATCAGGCAACTTTTTTGTGCTTCATCCTGACGTAATATAAAGTGGAGAGAGGGCGGAGGATGGGTACTCCACTAAGCAAGTATATCCTTTCTTCTTTGGGTAATCATTTGTAAAGATTAGGGGAACTTTGTAATTGAGAAGGGATAGAAATACATGTTTTATATTTATTTATCCCATCATACTCAATCATAAATTGAGTACCAATGAGCAGGTCATATGTGTTATTGTCCAGGGCCACAGCGGGGGCAGACAAGAGGAGCTTACCAATTCTTATGGGTTGAGAGGAGTAGGCTCATAGCTTGCGTATTGTTGGGATTTGAAGTTCTAAACTCTTGTGAATATTCCAGGTCATGCGCCAACTTAATTCTATAGCTGAGCTTTAAAGAAACCACATTGACAGGGCACTGATACCAAGAATGGCTAGAACTCGCACCTTGTTGATGACAACCTCTACCTTGGTTATAGTGCTACCAAAAGCAGGGGGAGGGCTAGAACCTCTCTTTAATAAAAGAGAAGGCAAGTTGTTGAGAGGTCTCAGGATTTCTATATTTAACAGATTGGATAGTATGTACATGCTGGATAAATCAGATCTGGGTATCAATAAGCTGGTCAGCATCACTGACGATATTAATCACCTCTGAACTCCCCAACATTTGTTAGAGATAAGTCCTTTGAGGTATTATTGCCATACTACTTTTTCATGTTGCAACCTATCTGGTATCTGCACTTCCATTGGGGATCCTTAGACATAATATCAGACTTCTTCCCAACCCCTTCAGATTTTTTGTCTGAGGGTTATCAATACACACCATCGAGTCAGCAGGAGGGGGCGATAAACAGGCATATTTCCTCATAAGGTGTCCCTTTTGGCGCTCATCTACTCTTTTGGCTTTTTGAGAGAGCATTGTAGCTAAACAATTTTTGGTGTCACCTGAGGAGAAGAATTATTAGCTGCGCTTTCAGAGGGGAGGCTGAGGAAATTATGGAGGACGGCTTTGAGGGACGTGAGGGTGGAGCTGCAATGATGAACCCCTTAGAATAGAGCGCGGGGTTCAGTGAGAACTCATCTGATTTTTTAGGGCTAATTTGGGATGTAGCTGAAGGGAGAAAGACCAACTTTGTCACCCCTGGTACTCTGGCTAACCTCTAATGGAGATGGTGTCTAGTTTAGGGCGCCCCACAGGAACTTGCTTTGGATTGGGCAGTTATCACAGGAGGGGTCAAGAGAGTTGGCATGGAATCCATCTTTCAAGTGAAGGGGGAGTATTCCATGACAGGTGATCCTTTAAGGGTCCGCAAAACTCCCTGAGTAGGCTTAGCTTCATGGAGGTCAGAAAGTTTTCTAATAACGCCTCTTTTATATCAAGTACAATCTCAGGGATCGTTTCACTTTTACAATATAGCTGACTAAAGAAGGGTAAGAGGATAATATAGTCAGAATGGCAGCAACATTGTCATCCATAGATGGCATCTTGCGAGTAGGAGAGGCTGGGATGCACTGTAAAACTAGTCAACAAGTGTGGTAACCGATTTTCCCTCTAGCAGACATAGGTACATAAACGCCTGTTTTTTTTCTGCATAAGCTCTGCGCAGCTCCAAATTCGCCAATGAGCGGTTTTTTACTTCTGCCCAGGTACATAGGGTGTCCATTTAAGGAACCATCACCTCTAAAATGGAGCGGCTTAAGCAGGAGAGGATGTGCTTTATTTTTTGGGGATCAGTTTTCTCTTCCAAAGCAGCCTCATTCACAAAGAGAAAAGAGGCAATGTTACCCTCACCTGGAGTAAACTTGTCTCTTAAAGGGGGGTTTAAGATATCAGAATCAGGCCATCAGGGCCTCAAAAAGTGCACCAAAAGAGTGCTTTAAGTCGATATAAGATGTTGGCTATCTGCTGTTCTAGAGCAGCTATCCTGAGTTCAGATGCAGCAGGGAGGTAGGAGGGTCACAAACCTAACAGCATCCATTTTTGAACAGCTTTTGAGGTGTACAGAGCCCATTTAGTGAGCACCTTTTGTTAGACCTGGTTATTTGTATGCTCAATTGTGCTACTGCACAGGATTTCAATAAAATTTAGCAGATTAGGGAGTGTAAAACTTGCAACTGCCTCCAAGGACAGGTAGGAATTGATCACAAAATTTAATCAATATATAAAAAATATAAGAAGAGAAGTTAATGGAAATAAACAATTTTAGTAATTTATTTTAGGGATAAAAATGATCCCTTATTATAATAGTGACTCCTTGTATTTAAGGTAAGTTGGGGCTAAAACAGAGAAGGGCGGAAGAATTTATAATAGGCGAGGGGGCTTCTCAATTTAGCTAAATGACAATTTTCCTATCGCCTCTCTGGAGAGCCGTATCATATTGGTAGAACTTAAATTTTAGATGTGAGTTTGACTCCTAGAATGACATAACCATACGGCAGAATTTTAATATAACCACGCTAATCAGCCATCTAAAAAGAGTTGGGTTTCTTAATGACTTGCACTAAAATTGAGCTGGTGCTAGGGCGAGATTCCAAAGGGTTGACATATTCCTCCAGGGTTGCAAGGCACCCACGCCAACTAGATTAGGGTTTTTTTTGTGGAAGATTAGGAGTAGAAGTATTCCACTGAGAGTCAAAAAGATCTTTTGGCTACTACTAGATGTATTTGCCACCAAACTACTCTTTGCCCCATCTCAGAAATGTAAATATCTGACATGAAGTAACATAATTTCTTAAAATGGTAGTACTATAAAAAGGCACAGGTGTTATTACTATATAGTTATATAAAGAACATCACTTTAGATTGAAGTTTATAAGGAATATGTATATCATTTATTATACTTATAGATACTAGTACTTAAAGAACACTTAGTATTACCTAACAATTTAAGGAGGCCTATAGATATAAAAGCCTAGCAATTAAATATAGAATTTTTATATAATATTTATAATC
The DNA here is from genome assembly GCA_022478985.1 of Massospora cicadina. Taxonomy (NCBI): domain Eukaryota; kingdom Fungi; phylum Entomophthoromycota; class Entomophthoromycetes; order Entomophthorales; family Entomophthoraceae; genus Massospora; species Massospora cicadina. Next base: position 40,310 of record JAKSZP010009773.1, read on the forward strand.
ACTCTAGGTAAAGGTTATAAAAAGAACTTAAGTTTTATAAAAGCTATAACTTTTAATGGTAAAATATTCATTAAATTTATCTATGGTCAATCGTAAGGGATAGGCTAAGAAAGGGTTATGCTTGATTACCTTGATTATTTTAAATTTTAAATTTATTGTGGGGAAGGCTGACCATGGGACGGACACTTCCGAATATGACTCAGGAAAGATAAACTTAGTACCAGGAGGCACCCCAGAGAAGCGATGCTATCTCTTGTTGCCAGCGGGAACGCCACTTATGGGGAGGGGGAGGGAACGTGTGAAGGGGCCGTAGCCACTATTGAGCACGTGTGGAGGAAGGGGTCTGATTTGATGAACCAGACTGGGAACCAGGAGGAGACCAGCTATCGGCGATGTGGTGGGAGATATCCAAACATCCACAATTGAAAGTGGTCCATAAAATGAGACCGGAATCTGTGGACAGCTTCCGGGAGGGTGGGATAGAGCCAGCGATGGCATCCAAGACAAACATGTGGATAGTCCACATGGCGATTGCAACCACCAGAGCATGGAGGGAGGGTGGGAGGGGGAGGCCATTGATGAAGCAAACATATCTCTTGACAGACTGAAGGGATGCGTTTGATCCTGGCCTAGCAGACGTTGGACTTCGCGCCATATCACTTTAGAGGTGGGGAACTTCTCCAGGCGGTGGAACAGCGTTCCATACTGGCCACACACGACACAGGATGAGTGTAAAGCGTTAGAGCGCTCAGCTGTATGATACACCCGCCTCAGGCAGCGCCACACATGGGAGCGGACTTGAGGCTGCAACAGAGGATGGTGTGCGTATTTCCAGATAGTCTTTTGGGTCTCAGTGGAGTAAGGGGATGTCCATCATGTCCAGGTAGTCCACCCTGGATAGGACATGGGGTCGAATGGGGATCACGCCATCATGGATGGGTAGCCCCTGTACCTCTTGTGTGAACTGAGGAGAGGGGCGGCCTCTTCGGGTTATATGTCCGCTAATATGAATTCTCCACTCTGCGCTTCGCATGGAGAGTAGGATTCGTTTGTAGTGGGTTTTAGTCACATGAGGACCTGTGGCTGATGTGTGTGATGCGAGGTATTTCATCAGGGACTGGGGGTTTGATGGATTGTTGAGGCCCAAGGCTTGGGAGAAGTTGGAGCGGGCCGCGCAGGACCAGTGTTGGGATGGGAGTGTAGGAGCAGTGACAGCCGCGATCCAAGTGCCCAGGATCTTGGCTGCATGGGCTTTGAAGTCAAGCAGGCCCATGCCACCTTGATGATGAGGGCCAAACATGACCTCTAGCTGTACTGGTGGAGGGCGGCCTGACCAAAGCCATCCTTGCAGCAAAGCATACAGGGATTTGAAGAAGCTTGGTGAGAAGGGGATGGCGTGGGCTCCGAACCAGACTTTGGATAGGAGCATAGAGTTGTCAAGAACAACCCTGCCAGTGAGGGCAGTAGGGTGGGCTCTGAGAGAGGCGATTCGATTCGTCACGTTGTCAAGTATACGGCACTCCATTACTGCTGACGCATATCCGCCTGCCTCCATCCACACGCCCAGATGGCGCACCAGTCCTATGGTAGGACGTGGCACGAAGGGGAGCACCAGTGGAGCGGTGTGTGTTGAGCTAGTAAGGCGTGGACGTGGGCGAGCAGATGGGCTGGGTTGGGAACTAATTGCTGGGGCCCAGCAGTTCTGAAATTGACCAAGGAGGATGATTTCGGTTTTTGAGGCGTTCAGTGCCACGTTGCTTACCCGGGAATATTCCTGGATGAGGGCTTCAAGTGCGCGTGCATCTTTATTAATAGACACCCCCACTACGCAATCATCTGCATATGCCATCATCTTGACTGGGGTTTGGCCTGGCACATGGACCCCAGTGAGTTGGGCATTCACATTTTGCAGTAGTGGGTCAAGGCTGAAGTTGTATAAGAGTGGGCTGAGGGGGTCCCCTTGTCGCAGGCCCCTTTGAGGGCGGACTACTTCCGTTAGAAAGCCTGGGTCACGCACTGCCATTGTCACAGATTCTGTGAGCAGCATCACCCAGTTTATGAAGCGGGGTGGTAGGCGGAATTGATGGAGGCAGGCCCTAAGGAATTCCCAGATTACTCTATCATAGGCCTTTTGTTGGTCCAAGAATACAAGTGCCCCAGAGGCTGTGGACTGACATACATTAGCCACAGAGTGCATGTTATCCCAAATTGACCTTCTGGGGATAGAATCGAATTGTTCTGGGGAGATGGTGGCAGATGCTACAGTCCCTAAATGGTTAGCCATGATTTTTGTTAAAATTTTGGTGTCTGTGTTTTTTAGAGAAATGGGGCACCAGTTGGCTAAGTCAAGCTTGTCCCCTTTCTTGAAGAGTGTGACAGTAAAGGCCTCATGTCCTCCTGGTAGGAGGCGCGTTTCCAACAGGCTTTGGTTAAGTGAGGCTAGCAGCAATGGGGATATATATTTGAAATATTTTTTGTAGAACTCATATGGAATGCCATCTGGGCCTGGGCATTTTCGGTTTGGCGCACCACGAATGGCTGTCCATAATTCATTTGGAGTAATTAAATTAATTATTTCCGGGTATCAGAAAATGGTGCGGATGTGAGCTCAGTTGAGAAATTCGCCATTTCAGCCAGCTGAATTGGTTCAGCTTGGTATAACTTGGAGTAATATTTTTGCATTTCGATTGCCACTTTGGCTGGTGTCTGCAATGGAATTATCTGATCTTTGCACCTGTGTGCAGGCCACGCTCTGGCGCGGTGCAAATTTTTTTAAAGAAGTATGCAGTGCACTTGTCACCTTTAGTGATGTGTGTGGCCCTGCATTGGACACAAACCTGATGTTTGTGTTGCCTTTCAAGTGCGTTGAGGTGGGTGGCTGCCTCCGCCCACTTCCAGCCCCATGCAGGGCTGTATCCTGTGGCTGGAATGTTGGACTCCAAGTGGGCCAATTCTGCCAGAGCTCGTGAGATAACCACCGATGTGGCTCATGAGCATCTGGAGGAGAGATGGCGATAGTGGTGGATGGTGTCCTCTTTGAAAGTTGCCCATGTGGAAATGGGGTCCATGCAAAATGGTGCAACAAACAATTTTGCCAAAGTTGCCTCTTCCACACACATGGAAAATCCTGGCGACGCGAGCTTGGGGGGCGGATTTTGCACCAATGTGGGGCCTTTGCAACTGTGACGGGTAAGTGGTATGTTATCAAGACCAGTCGGTGGTCAGAGAATAATATGTTCGTTGTTTTGGAGTGGGAGATGTGGGGTTGGAATTTCGCCGGCATTAAAATAAGGTCAATGCGGGTCATGGACCTTAATTGGCCATTGTGGATGTGGGGATGCATCATGTTTTCGAGCAGTGGGGCATGTTGCAGCAGTGCATCCATTAACCCAAGGGTGGCTTTTAGAATGCGTAGTTCTACGTGACCCTGTGGGGCGTTGGGTGAGGGCGGCCACCAGTCCGTTGGTGAGGTTAGCCAACAGTTCATGTCGCCAACTAGGAAAGAATCAGGGGGTAAGGGGAGGGAATTGACCAATGAGAAAAATTCCTGATGCTCATGTGCACCATTTGGGGCATAAATGTTGACAATTGTGTGCGCAACGTCAGCCACAATAAGATGATGATGAGCACTTGGCCATTTAGAAATGTTTCTGAGGATGTGAATTTGAAAAAATTATTTTTCTGAATTAGCACCCCACAGTGCTTTGACCAAAAGGATAGGGATGGAAAGAGCATTGTTTTCCAAGCTTCCTCAGAACCTCATGGACAGTGGGACTCCTGGATGGCCAGGATATCCACGGGTAAATTGTGTTGTAAAAAACTCAGTTTCCTAGCCCGGGATGGGAAGGCCTTGAGTCTGGCGATATTCAGCATCCCTAGAGTGAAGGTTTCCCCCATCGCACCTTAGGTGCAAGGAGGTGGGCACCCAGGCCCACCATCCTCTTCTAGATCCCCGCAGGCCTTCACAGCAGCCCGGGTGTTAGCAGCAACACTATCAGAGTTTTTGTTGATTTTTGCGGAAAGAGTCACATTGGCTTTGGCCTTCGCTTTTTGTTTTCCCAATGTTGGATGAATTTTTTGCGGTGCGGATAAGTTCAGTGCACCATCAAGCGGGGCAAAATTTTTTTATTAATTGGGATAGGTCCCAAGTTGGTTTTGACTGGAGCTTGGGTGCAGCGATTGGGTGAGATCGAATCTCCCATCAGATCCTCAGATTGAGTGGCCCACTCGGCTTGGGCCTCCCAATCTGATTGGGTGATGGATTCCTGAGTCACTTCCACCGCGAAGGTCTCCATGTCCTCCTGGCGTTGTGAATATGGGATGGTGGTGGTGGCCTTGGCCGCTTCCTTGGCCGCAGCTCTATGGGCCTGCTTAGCCTTCTTCCACTCCTGCGGGGAGATGGGCTTTACCAATAGGTAGCAGCCTTGTGCTCCCCACGGGAAAGCCTCCTTGGTGCTTGCAGTTGGTTCATAGTGCGCCTCTCCACTGGCCATGGCTGCCGAGGGGTGCTCTTGGCATGTGACGCCCTCCTTGATGGGGCATGCATGCGCCTTATGGCCAAATGTGTCACAGTGGGTGCAAATGGGGGGCGCGCTGTCCACGGTTACCTGGAATGGGTGGGTGGTGTGCCATGCAATATCAATAAAAGTGGAGTGCGGGATCTGGGTTAGGTCCTTCATGATCTTCTCAGTTGGGGTCAGAACTGCGATGGCTTTGCCAGTGCACAGGTGTGGCATCAGCGTGAAACATTGCATTTCGAAAGATTGTATTTCGCTGTATATGGTGAGACCATCTTTCAGGTGTTGCTCTAAAATGTCACGTTTTACCATAGTAGGCAAAAAGTCAAATGTGAGGAAAATTTGGTTTGATTTTGTCCATCTGGTGTGTTTGGTTTCGACGACCTGTTGCCCTTCAGGGAGGTCAACCACTATGTGCACCGCTGCAGCCTCATCTGCTGCCTCCTTGTTTTCAAAACGAGGTCCAGCCAACCGCGTGACATGGAGTGAGGTGCGACGTACACCACGGTCGGGAAAATTTTGTGTACATCTTCACAAAATTTTTCCCATAGGGCCGTTTTTTGGATGTCCAGATACACACGGACTCCAAATTCCACCAACGAAAGTGGCTGGGAATGTGGCGTGTTGATGTACTGATTGCATCGTGCTTGCCATGCGAGTATCTCTGGGGAAATTGTGACCGCCAGTTTTTTGAGATTTTTTTCTATTCCGCCAGATTCTCTGGGGCATTTTTGAATGTTAGAGGCCGCGGGCCTTCCGCCTGCTCCTCTTGCCTTGCTTGCCCAACTGCTCCTAGACATGGGCGCAGACTAATCTCCTCTATGAGATTATCAAACTAGATTGAGTCTTGAATTGAATGGGTTGCAAAAGTGTTTGCAACGAGAAAGAAAAGTTTTTGATTACCTTGATTATTGACTTATGTTATTTAGATTATAAGAAAACTTGGATATAATAAAGTCCTAGAAAATGGCATTAGGTATTAAGTCATTATTGTAAGAATCATAGTCTTTTAAATAATTATTGATAGATACTTTAGTTAAGGTTAAAAGCGTTTTTGATGACAATAAGCCAGGAGAAAACTGGCTACTGATTGTGGCTGCTTTAGCAGCCGCAACATGAGGCACAGACTAAACAACTGTGCCCCAACAAAATTAGGTGGATGAGATTGAGGAGGAGTCCTTGTCATTGTAGGGTTGCAGATTTCAATAATTAGCTATAACTTAACACCTAATGGTTCCTTAATCATTGATGCTACAAAAGTCACCCTTGGGTGGTTTTACTTCAAAAGAATAGGAACCGCGGATTTTTAATTTCAATTTTTGATAACATAAATAAAAAGATAACTTTTTTGAATGTGATAGCTATATTAGTATAAATTAAAAAGAATATCCCATCCCCTTACCCTAGGTAGTATTCTGGGCTTTATGCTGGGCTGGGGGTAAGGAGGGATGTAACTAAGCTGACTATAATAGTAGGGAATGAAATCTGACTTAAAATCTGTCAATTAATGGTTTTGAACTATGATTTTCCCTTTGATAGTAATGGATGAAACTTTCAAGCCATCCTCAGGTCATTTTTCTCAACTTCTAAACGGCCAAATCTTTTTCTTGAGTAAGAAATGGAACATCAGGTTTGATCCCCTTTTTCAACCCTTTTGTCTTAATTTCTTGCTCAACTCTGCTTTAGTAAGTGAATTTATCCTTCCAGGCTGGCTCCAAATGAGACCGCCTGGTGGGAGAGAGGCATGGGCCTCTAGTTATTGAGGTTTTAGAGATTTCTCAAATCTCAAAAGTTGTCTGATTCATTTTTAATAAAAAACTGAAGATTAACATAATAGGATTAGTTTGAGCTAAGGAATAAATAGGGAAATGCACATGGTAAACAGGTAGGGGCAGCAGCCACAAATCTCTTGTCCAGGGTATATCCTAGGTCTGAGATCTGGGTAAGGGGAAGGGACTGGGGTTTGAACTCTTCTTAGACCTAAAGGGGTGCCTAACCCTGCCCAGCTTAATAGCTGGAGCTAAGGGCCTTAAATTAACCTATCTATAAGGACTGGGTTTACTCCTCCTTCAGGTGCCTTTGCCAAGGCATAGTTCTTCTGCAGAGTGTGAAGTTTGATGGATGTGATGGCATCCTTCCAGAGAAGGTCAGGTGATGGTGCCTTGGGTTGGCCGTATGAAACTCAGCGACCAACTCTTGACTAAATTTTGCAATACTTGGATGGAACACAACTATCTTCATAAGATGGGAACGCTTTTCACATTTTAAAGGACTGTAAACTGCGTATTGACTTTTTGAGAGTTCAAAATTTGCTTTACTTCAAAGCCATGTGCACCCTCCACCATGATAGACTCTATCTCCACTGACTACTATCCTTTAAATGTGTATAGAGAGGAGCCATGAAAAGAGTTGCAGATTTTACATTGGGAAGGTAATTTCACATGGAAGGATCCATATAATAGCATCTGGGAGATGGAGAAGGGCCCTTCCCACTTACAGACTAACTTACAGAATGGCGCTTTGAGGTGAAAATACTTGGTGTCAACCTTGACAAATCACCTACTTGAAAATCTGGGGCCGCATGATATATTTTGTCAGCAAATAGTTTTTGCCATCATTAGTTTATTTAGTCAACCATTGTTGGACTTGATGGTCACCTTCTGAATTTGTTTAACAAGGTTTTATGCAGCTGGGATACTGCTTCAACTTTTTGGTCCAAGAGAGAAGGCGGGATTGCATCCTAAATTGGCATACATAGGTGATATCCCTGTGGATGAGCTAAATTATCTTATGAAAACTGCGCCAAAGGGAGATTTGTTACATGTTTCCTAGGAGATCGTAGCATGGTATTAAAGTTACTGCTTCAAGGACTGATTGGTTCATTCAGTTTGATCACCTGATTGAGGGTGATATGCTGATGATCTGCAGGGCTTGATCTTCAGCATGTCACACAAGACTCTCAAAATCTTAAGGTGAACTGGGGCCCTTTAAAACTAGCTACCTCCTGAGGTAAACTAAATAAAGAAAACATTTGACACAAACAAATGCATTTTCGCTTCCACTGAGATAGTTATTGTTGAGATTCTGATATGAATGGACAATAAATCCCAAATAGCTGCAGCAGATCGGGTGAAATTTTCAACCATGTTTTAAAAATAACAAATATTTGATCGCCTTTATTAAGGCGATACTGAGCCAGGAAAAATAGAAATTAGATTGCCTCCAAAATAATGCAATAAGTTGATATTAATTTATTATAAATCTTTAGTAGATCGCTTTGAACTAAGGAAGTAAATTTAAAAATAAAGAATCTTCCAGAGTCTCTCAGTTATAAGGATGAATTAATGGGGATACAACATAAAGAATAGTGTCAAGAAATTGATATGACTGGACAATAAGTCACCTCTCCAGTGGATCATATTTAAAAGTTGAGGTGAGCCTCAAGATTTGAGCAAAAGATTATATCAATGTGAAGTGAATTAATTGAATTAATAATGGTTTGGAAAATTGAAGGAGTTCTACCAAAGCCTTGATGATGAAATGAACCCCTAAATTTGTAGCAAATAAAGAATTACTAAGCGTAAGGGTTGAAACCACTGTTGAATACCAAGGATTAAGAGTTGAGTGTGAGAACGAGGAGAGGTTTTTTGGAAGAATTAAGACAGTAGGAGAAGGTTAATAAACGGAGCCGTTATTTAATTTATCAAATAAATTATTAACATCAGGGCAATAGCTCCTTATTTAAATACTTAATTATTTATATTTATCAAGGGTTAGCAATCTTCATATTCTCATCCGCTGCTCAGTGGGTTTTCACCTGTGCAACCAGGTCATCAGAATCAGCCATAATTTCCAAAAGTTAACAAATAGCCTAAGCAAAAAGATTGGTATTGACTGAAGTCAGTGATATATAAGCAAGACGAGAAGATTAGAGGAAGAGGATTATTGGTAGGAAGAATAGAGCGGAGCTGAAAGGATCTGCTATTAATACTAAATTAAATAAAATAGTGATACAAGCTATTTTCTTCATATTTTTTATTCCTTAAGTTTGCCTTGAGGACTGGCGATCTCCATATTGTCTGTCTGCTACTCAGTGGGATTGACCCCGTGCAACCCTTTCAGCATATCTCAACTAGATTGCCAAAATTATAGAAGTTGTCAAACTGGGGGATGAAGATGGCATATTTTGTGAAGCAAGTAGCCACCATGACCGCATCTTTGTTCTGGGACACAGGCAAACCCACAACAAAGTCTTTAAAATTGAGATTGTTAAATTTTTTAGAATAAATCATTTACTAGTTAAGTCCTGCTTCTAAAGTTGTAAAGATATTTGGCCAAGATATCATTGATTTTTGCCAAATTCCTTGCAGTATTCCTAACCTTTCAGAAGCTCATAAGGTCTAACATTAATATATGATCTTATGGTCTTCTTTAGAAATATTGTCCTTACATAATTGAGAACTTCTCCTTATGAATTTAAAGATAAAATTATAATACTTTTTTCTAATAGTGTCAACACTCATAATAGCAACTTTAACACTTTGATAATGTTACTAAAATGAATGAAATATAAGAAGATAATAGATGATTTTTTGTTAAAATGACAATTTGATATTTTATTAGATAACCATGCGCCAGTATTTTATATTTCTTATTCATCTCCTGTCTATACTTATCTATTAGATTAGTTATCCCATACCATGCCAATCCTCTACTGATCATGGCAATAATTGATAATAATTTTCCCAAGTTAATTTGGCCCTTGAATTAACTTAATAACAACTGTTCCAGCCCAATTGAGGGCAATTTTACTCTCATAGTTATGAGGGTTTTAGTCATATTTATGGAACCACAGAGGTGCATATTAGCTTTTATGATAGGCCTGACTAAAGTTTTTTCATATAGATGAAAAAATACAAAAATGGGGAACAATAGGATTTGATTGTGAATATTGACATACCTATATTTGGGATGCCAGATGGCCTCATGATAGCATTAGGTACTCCCTATTTGGGATTTCAATTTTTAAGTGCTATTGTGTCAATTATATGGATTTATAAAATTTCATCTCATTGCTATATAGTTAACGTACTGATTAAGTAGGTTCAATTATAAGAATTCTGTAATACCCATTTGTTGCGCCCAACTGAGCCCTATAATAGAGCATATTTTAATATGTCATGGCTAATAATAGCATCATTAATAGGGAAAAAGGCAAGTTAAATATGGTAGTTTTGAAGTGAACTAAAATATCAGATTATGATGATAAATTTTGAAGGAACAAGAAATTCATAATTTCTGGAATTACTTGCATTGATGGTTTTCTTCTAATGGTTACCATTCAAGTCAATCACTAAAATCTAACATTTTCCTCCATAAAATAGCATATAAGTCCTGAGTTTTTTCTCAATTCTTATCAATAATTTGACCTCAGCATATCACTGTTATGTTGAATAATATCTTGGGCAGAGTCGCCAATTTTCCCATTTGTCTCATACAATGAGGCTGCAGTTTGTGTTAGGTTCTTTGTGGGAACCTTAGTTAAGAAGTCAGTTTCCCTACCAAATGTGGTCACCTCTACTCAGCTAATTACCATTATCAGTGAGGAGGTTAATCAGGCTAGAGAAATTATCATAAGAACAACAGGTTAACAACTATGTTTGCGCTCCTCTTTGGGTCCTCAAGTGGAAGTATTTAGTCATGTCCTCACCCTGAGGATCCATATTTTTCTTTTGAAGCCATTTTTGGAAAAGGATCTTTTTATGGAATTCATTGTTAACTTTAATTTTTATCCGTTACCTCAGGTCTATTTGGAAAGCTTGAGGTCCAAATAACCCTCACTGAAGCCAATCTATTGTGGTACTAATGCCAATTTGAACATCTTTTTGGGCCCATTTGTCAACTTCTTACTGAGGATAATTCCATTAGGCCACAAGATTTGCTTCAGGAGGAAGCTTTTGTAAAAAAGGTTCTCAATTCTTGGTCAGTCGCCCAGGAGTCGCCCCAACTATGCTCCTCTGTTGGGTTTAAACACCCAAACATCCACAATGTTTGTTTCTATTCAGCTGTTAGGGCAGCCTTCCAGGGTCTGCATAAGGATAGAGATGAAGAAAATATTCCCAAGAAGGCCTTTGCTCAACCATCATATGTGAATCTATGCCAAGAAGAATTCAATCAGCCAATTACTGCAAGTGCCACCTCTTAATGGGTGGTTGCGGTCAGAAATGTTTTGCATCTGCTTTTCAACCCCAGAAATTTATCAATATAGAACTGACTTTTTGATATAGTATCTCCTCCTGGGCGAATGATTTTAGTTTGAATGTGGTCTTGATCAAAAAGTGTTTAATGGTTTCATTACTCCCCTTCCTCTTGTATTCTGGAAAACAGCTGCTACATGTACTCATCATGTTTGGATTTATGTAGTTAATGCTATTATTCTAACTTCCCAGTATAATAACTAGGAAGGGACACATACTGATGGATAATCAGAGCCTGATCCCAATCCCCTAGTCAAAAAGTGAGCAATAAAGCTTCATATTAGTTATACATGCTCTTATTATTCCTTATTTGTTCTATTTATATATTAATATTTTATATATTATACAGTTTTTCTTTTTTTATTAGTATTTATATATTATAATTTTTCCATTTTTATTAAATCTGCTTTTTTATTATATATTTAATAAATTTCACATGGACACGTTTAATATATGTCCAGTCTTAACTTCCTTAATTTTATAAGTGAATTTTGATGTCTTTTCAATAAACTCATATGGGCTTACCCAGATAAAGTTTAACTTCTGTAACTGGCCAATCCATGTGTATTGCAGAAAAGAACTCATCACCTACTTTGATTTGAGCAATTCACAGCGATTTTTTGTATCCTGTTCATGTTGGGATTTTTGTAGCAAAATTTTTCAAAGCATAAGCTTGCAACTTGATCAAGTATCAGCGAGCTTCTTGATATCGAGGATAGTTATACTCACCAGGATTCTTCAGTACTGAGTATATCAGCAAAGGTAGGGAAGGGTGGCTTCCATATAAAGACTGAAATGATGATATACTGGTAATCAAGTGATATGAGATGCTAAACAAACATGGCTGAAATTTATTATAAGTGCTTTAATTTGAAAATTTAGTTTATAGTTAATTTTTGAATAAATTTTTTTAATGTCCCATTTACTCGCAACGGTCATCATTTTAGATTATAGAAGTCTAAAGCACGTTTCTTACTCCAATTAACTGTTGAGTTTTTTTGTAAAAAATAGCTAGTAAAATTACTTCCATTGTTGGTATTTTAAAATGTAGACACCTATTTTTGTGAAATATTATTGAGGTCAAACGTAGCTATAGTTGCTGATCACACTTCCTGAATATCCTTAGATTGTTACTTAATCAAGTGGTCAATAGTTGCAATAATATATATGGCTTTTGAGCTTGCTGGTTGGAAGAGGTTCAACGACTTCAATAGGCATGGTATGACAGGAAAACTTGGTCATAACAAGCCGGCAATATGTGCTTTTCACAACAGTATAACAATTTGGCACTCTGCACAGCACTATAGCGTTTCCTGGATGTCAAAATGCATTGATTCCAAAAATATTGCTTAAGCTGCTCCTTCAAATTTTTAAACCACCGTGCCCTATGGCCTTATGGGCATTCATTGAAGTGTCTGTTCATGCAGATGGTCTTAGGAATATGATTTCTTTCGTCAATAACCTTGTAAAGTGTCCTTTTCTCAATAATTGTGTCTTGGCATATATCTAATAATTATTTTAAACATATTATAGTTAATCCACTCATCCCTATTGATTATTTTTTAAAAATTTTTGGTGGCCAAACTAATCATGGCAATAATGGGTAAATGGGCTAGGCAGTCAGCGATTTGATACTATACCCTTCACAATGCTTAAATATTAATCAAATTAGTAAACTTTAATGCCCAGTGGGCAATTTGACCCTCAGGTTCCTTCAAGCTTTTCAGTCATCTTAGGGAGCATAGTTGGTAACAACAGTGAAGTGAGTGCTTTGAAGGTAAACCCCAAAATTGCTTGTAAGCATATATGGCTTCCAAGCATTCCTGTTGTAACACCGTGCAGTTTAGTTTTATAAACATTCAATGTCTGACTAGATAAGGTGGCAGGATGTTTTTTGCCATCCTCCTCTATCAGAGACAACTCCTCTCCAAATATCAAGAGTGAAGCATTAGTACAAACAAATTTTTTTGACCAAAGTCTGAATGTTAGAGGAATGGAGCCACTAGTAGTGCCAATTGAAGACAACAAATTCCTCATAGCAAATCAAATTGAGTCAAATGAGACTTATCCTTGAGTTAATGTAATGCGGTTCTACAAGCTGTGCAATATTGAAAAAATTTGGCAATAATAACCAATCATGCCTAAGAAAACTTGAATAAAGCACTTCAACTCGGGAGATTTCATCTTGGATATTGTATCTAACTTTAATGCGTGTAACTAAAGTCCTTATTTATTAATCACAAAGCAAAGGGATTCTGGTTGATACTAGAAGAATTGGCACTATCAGGCTTATTTTCAAATTGGCAGCTGCAAACCTTTTGAAAACCTCCTCTAAGAGTTCCAAGTGGTCGGACCATCTAGTACTAAAGAAAGAGTTCCAAGTGGTTTAAAAAATGGACTGAAGACTTCAATGCCATAAAGATAAACTGTAAAAAATGAAAACTTTAAAGCCCCAGGATCCTATTCATGGCTCTCTGGAACATAGCTGAGGCATTGCAGAGCCCTTTCAATATCTTGTCAGCTGGAATAGGCCCACTTAGGTTATTATTGTGCACTTTTTGCGATCCTCTTCAGGCATGTCAATTTTCCAATGACCACTAATGAGTTCTATTGCCCCGATTTTTTTTCTTCCCTAGTCTGTCCAAAGCATTGTTAATTTTAGCAGGGGATAAGAGTCCTTCTCTGTGATATTGTTTAGTATTTGGTAATCTATTATATCACAATTGCTTCTATCCTTCTTTAATTACAATCTAGATATTTGCAAGCTAAGTACAATTTGATAAACATAGCATACTGTAATTGAGAAGCTCCTAATTTTCTTCGAGAAGACTTCTTCTGCTGCTTTAAAGTGTCTAATCAACTGTAATCGACTTGGATCATCATCTATGGTACCAATAGAGTGATTAACGTTCCTAGCACAACTTAGGTCATAATCATCTTCCAAGAAATTTCCTGATATCCAGAAAATACTCTTGAACTTGACTTTTCTCTGAGTCAGTCATGTCATCAAATTTGTCCATTGGTATGACATTATTGAAACTAATTGTATCCTTGTCAAGGAGCTCTAGTTTGTCAAGGATTCCAAGATTGTGAAACAAATGAATCTTTGTGGTAGAAAACAGATTTAAAAAAGGCAAATATTTATGCCTTTTAATTGTGATGGGCCGATTTTATAGGCTCACGCTATTGATATGGATTCTTTCAGGTTGGTGATGTGATACCAGGTGCAATATTGGTCTCCAATCATGATCTAGACCATAGTTGATATATTTCACTATAAAGTATTTTAAAAATTTTAATGGTCCACCAAGTAGGGATGACTACTTAAGATTTAAACAATACTTTAACTTTCTGGATTAATTGAAAAGGACTTATTTTTGACTTGATGATCTGCGTTGGCAATAATTTTAATATTTGAGCAAGATTTAATGTACGTAATCATAATATGTACATCTTTGTAGGACATACTTAATAATTGGTTAGATCTCTTCATCTCAAACTTTCCATCCTTGTTATAGTATAGAGGAATATTCTGATCAAAGATGGTAAATGTGTCATCTTTACGTTTTATAAAAATGAAAAATCTTCTTATAAACTTGGTCCCAATTAAGATATTATAGTAATGTATTGGCAATAATATGCAAATATCTCCAACATAATAGATCCAAAACATAAATATAGGGCACTGTATGTCCCATTTACTTAGTTGTATGCGCTCCTGTAATGCTGTACTCTTAATAATGGGAAAAATTGTGAACTACCTTCAGTTGAAAACAATTTTTGTACTGACAAAGTTAATAGGAGCACCACTATCAATGATAGCCCATTCTCAAACTTATTGTCATGGTTGGATGACTTAATAGTGGGAACTGATGCTAAAGATAAGGCTTGGCGACAGGAGGCCCAGAAGGTGAAACTTCAGGATCTTCCTGACATGAAACACACCAAAGATCAACGCTGGGTGCAAGCCAAGTAAGCCCAGGTTGATACTAATGGGGTGCAAAACGCCCAGCCTCTTATCTTGGCCCAGGCACTGAAACGAACGATTTAAGTTACAAATGAAGTTAGTTCAATTCAGTTAATTGGAGAGTAAGGGTTTGAATCCCGTTCAAGTTATGAAATTTTAAGTTTGGGTAAAATACGCCTTCAATTAATTACTCGAGTGAAGGCACTTTTGGTGTATTATACAAAAATGGATGGAAGCATCTGTTTATTGAGCGTCAAGGCTTGGGCACACTTCTGCAGAACCTGAATTTCCCCAGCCCACTTTAAATATGTTTTTTGCGACCAACATTCCTCATTGGTTGACTTTCTTAAATAAATTTACCCGTTATTTTACGTTTTTTCCAAATGGTTCCTTGGGCAAACTTGGTGGTGGACCTCTTCGAGGAGGTCTCCAACTATGTGGGCCACTACCCTTTATCACCATTTACCCAAATCCCAGGTGCTTTCTTTGGCCTTTTTAGGTCCCCTTCAGATTGAGGCACCCAAGTCTACTAGCACCAAGTTGCACTTGATTAGGGACTCCCCTCTGGGCTCCACTCAAGCTGGGATGTTTCTTACTTACCTGGTATTATATGTTGCGCTTTACACCCTTGCCTGAGGTACCTTTTGCACAGGCACCATTCGAGGTACCTCATTTCTCATCCTCTTTACGGCTAGTTCCCTAGCAATGTGGGTTTGCATCCTACATATCCTTGCTGGTAACGAGATAGTTACAGAAACTCTCTTGACATCAGTTGACCAACCCTTTTATTATATGAGCATACGAATTATCCATGTGGGACTTTT